>WSUI01000430.1:0-27973 GCA_019633595.1 Tulasnella sp. UAMH 9824
CACGACGGGGTCCAGCGAACACGGACCACGCAACAACCTAACGCTGAAGAAAATGTGAAAGGAACCTCCACTGCTTGTGGCAGATAAGTCAGAAGGAGTATATTTGAACTTGTTGTAAACAAACCCACCGCCCCGTGTGTGTTGAAGTGTGTGTTGAAAGAGGATGGAAAGCAGAGGGAGGGAACGAGATTGGCGAGTCGAAAAAAGCTCATCTTATACGCAAAACGCTTCTCCACGGGAACAAACAGACAACTACGCCCATCGAAGTTGATGAAGGCAGACAAAAACCCTTGGCCGGTTTGGCCGGGTGGGCGATATCACAGAAGAGGTTACGGAGATGAGCGGAAGTGTGGTCCGAATTCAGGAGTTACCCTAGCCTACCTGCCGCTCGGATTTGTTGTGGACCCATCTCGGTTCCTGGAGCTCCAAAGTGCTCCCAGAGCGTCCCCGGAGCTGCATCTCCTCCCGGGTGCTCCACTCTGTACGAGTTTTCGAGACGTACCTTGAGTGGAGAACGGACGAGAGTGACCGGGGGCCACCAGTAACCAGGTTGACATCGGTCACGCTAGAATGTAATATCTATCATTCATCCAGTCAAGATACGCCTTACAACACAGGTTCAAATACCAAGCGCTGTATGATATCGAGGATATTAGTCGCTTCAACTTGATCCGTGAGAGTAAGATCTCACCGCTCGTGTCCAGTCTGGGTGATCGTTAACATAGGCGACCGGGTCGGGGACACACATCACGAAGTGATCGCGTTCACGATACACAGCTTCCATCAAATATGTAACTGGCAATCGAAGGTATGGATGCCGCTCGCGGGCTGCATTTTAACAGGAAAGCACGGTAGATGAAACTTACCGCCTTTCTCCCACCACGCTTGAATGGTCCCATCCAGTGCTATAGACCATATACTAGAGCGATGCGGACCTGTCCATCCAGGTGTCGTGCCCTTGCAGTGGAATCCTTCAGAGTCGTCCAGCGGTACAAGTCCCGCCCGCCTGCCAGCATTTCAAGGTTCAAAAAGCCGTTCCGCAAGATCCACAGAGCGCAAGTATTACCTATTGCTTCCCTTTATAGATGGGGTGAACTTCCACTTCAGGGCTAACCAGGCACCCCCTTCGACGTTCTGTACCAAGGGATCGACAGTTTGAAGACGGTCAATAATTCACAAATATCCTACCGCGCACATACCAAGAGCCTAATCCGATATGGAGGCGGCCCAGCCATGATCTCCATGAGTCCTCTCTTTGTAGCCTGAACTGTCGTACTAAATGCACCACTCGAACATGCTTGCCTCTGCATGTATGTGCATTTAGATGGAATACCATCCACACGAATATATCCGCATTTGGGGGTTGGAGATCGCGTTTCGACGACTGACGTACTGGTTTGAAGCGGTCGAGCGGGTGGAGGCGCTGCAGCGGGTGGTGTTGGCTCTGTCACCAGGACTGTTGCTGAGCGGGCCGGCTGAGGGATACAAAATGGAACTAACATCCACCCAAAGAGACGGCCGACAAGTTTCCCACTAAGTCGCTCACCTTTTCTTCCGACAACCTTTCAAGCATCGCCTTCCTCAATTTTCTCCAATGACTTCGAGCTTCCACATCCAAGGCTTCGAACCAGCGCAGCGCAGCTCCTGAGAAAGCGGAGGTCGCGTAATGCGCCATCCATCTGTCGTCTTCTTCTTTCCCTCTTGACAGTGCGACTCTTCGAATGCATCGAATAAAGTCGTCGCACTCTTGTGCGCTGGTCCCGCGGAAAATCAACTCTTCCAGGTCTAAAGCTCCCTTAAATCAGCAAACTGAGGCGTGCAGGTTGTAGTGTAAGGTCCATATCTACCACTCATAGAAGCGTTGATTTGTCGTCGAAGTCGCCCGTTTCGGGATGGTGATGGGAGCAAGAACTGTCGGGTGATGATCACTTGCACCAAGACCACAAACGGCATGTTTTGCCGAGGTTGGTCCGAGCGTACTGAAGACGCGTGATAGCCTCTAGACTTAGATTACAGTTGACATTGGAAACCTGAGGCTCTAAAATACCGCTTTAGGCAAAACTCGATATCAGTCCTGCCGCTCCTCGCTCGTAGAAGCTGGCGTAGGTACTGTGTGGGGCTGCAATTGAACTAGATGAAAGAGGAAATCGAACGAAACTTGCACTCACCTAAGCAGCCACCCCTAGGGTTCGTCCAACCTGGAAAGAATTTGGTAGCGGCAGTGATGAGAGTCGCTTCTTCCAGCTGGGCGAGCCGCGTTTGACCACGTCCCTCCCCCTCCCCCCAACGTTGTTCCGGTCTCGGACAAGGCTTCTCGTCATCTCAACAAATAAACTGCGATTCAAAATGCAAGATTAACAGGGATCGTGAGACCGGTTCATTGGGATCACGGTATAGACGCCATTAGCTATATTGCTAGTGCGATTATCCTCACAACATTCTAGCTCATCTTGCAGGCGGGCTCTACGATTCAGGTTCAAATACCAAGTGCTGAAAAGAGTGGAGAATATCAGTCACCTGAGCTCTGTACTTTAGGAGTAGCACTTACCACCCGCCTCCAGGCTGGAAACGCCTTGATAAACGCGGTCGGATCGGGAACAAACGCCATCATATCACCGGTTTCACAATAAAAAGGTTCCATTACGCAGGTCACTGTCCGTCCAACGAATGCGCCATTTATGAACTAACGTGAATGAAGGTAGATCGTAGATCACGCTCACCACCATCCTCCCACCAGCCTTCAATGGTCCCATCCATTGCCACAGACCATATAATAGAACGAAGCGGCCCTACTGGAGGCTGACTTTTACAGAAGACTTCACCAGATTCGGCTACCGCCACAAGTCCAGCCGGACTGTCATTAAGGCCCAAAAATCCCCAATATCAAAAGGTGGACCGTTATGCACAATATCCGATACAAAATAAAACATTACCTTACAACTCCTTTCTTTATCGATGCTTTGGGTTCACACCACTTCAGAGCCAACCAGGCTCCCTGCTGGATGCTCTTTACCAAGGTCATCAACGGTAAAGCCGCGCTGATTACCTATTAAAATAAAAAAAATACATACCGGGAGTTTGATCCGATAGGGAGGCTTCTTAGCTACGATCTCCACCAACATCTTACTCTTCGCTTCAACGGTCGTGGGAAACGTGCCATCTCGATCTGGGTACTTGCGTAGGTAGACCGCACGAGCAGATGGAGTGCCATTCACTCGGATATATCCGCGTTTCGCTGAGGAAGATACAGTTCCAAAACCTGAGGAGCTTGCCTGGGGAGGTGCAGCGGGCGGGGGAGCTGCTGCAGGTGACGTCGGCACTGAACAGGGAACGTCGCCTGAGTCAGGCTCCGGAGCAAGCATAACGAAACTAAAACTCACACAAGGAGGTAGCAGATATCCCTTCCGCCAAGTCTCCTGCTTTGTCATCTGGCCATCTTTGGAGCATCGCCTTCCTCAGTTTCCTCCAGTCATCTTGGATCTCCTCGTCTAGGCCTTCGAGCCACCGTAACGCAGTCCCTGCGAAACAAGAGGCTGCATAATGTGCGGTCCATGTATTATCCCTCTCTTTACCCCTTGATAGTGCAGCTTTTCGTACGCTTCGAATTAAATTTTCACATTCTTGTGCGCTGGTCCCACGGAAGATCAACTCGTCTTGGTCTAAAGCTCACTTAAATCAGTTAATTGAGATGCGGATATCGGAAGGTGAAGTGCGTTAACTACCACTCATGGGGACGTCGACTTGTTGTAACTTGTGGAAGTCGAATGAAGATTCTCGTTCGAGACCGAAGGTAGTCGTGATTAACCTCGTGAGACGTCCACTTGTACCTCACTGGTATGTCTATCCGAGGTTGGTCCGGACGGAGGGCACGTGACATGATAAACGATTGAGAGTACGCTTCGACATTAAGAGTCTCTAAAATTCCCCTGGGAGAGAAATCCATATCAGTTCTAGTGTCCCTGGCTCCCATGTTTCGACGCCCGAGACTCACCTGAGATCTACACAACCTTCTTCATCTCACCTGCAACCACTCCCTCGCCGCTAACATACCGTCCACCTACAGCTTTCGTCGATCCATCATCTCCTTCGACCCATCCTCCGGCCATATCACCATCGCTCACAACCCCGTTCTTCCCTCCGAACTGTGCGGGCTTCAGCTCCACAGTGGTTCCATCATCCAACTCGACTAGCCTCGCTGGCTTGGGTCTCTTCTCTCCTCTGGCAAACATATGCTGCCTCTTCTCTAGATCAAACGCCCACATCGATGCACCTACTCGGTTGGAAATGCTGAATAGCAAGCCGGCAATAGGAATCATTTCGAGGAGAGCGGCGGTGAACCCGAACAAGTAATATGCAACCTTGCGTTCTTCCATGTACGTGGCGATTTCGAGTGGGGTCATCTTCTTAGCGAGGAAGTACTATTTGTGCAGTAGGTTAGTCGTTGTTGGATAAGAAGTATTGGGGGTATAAAGCACGCACCGGTGAATGCAAGTACCGCGCTGTGGAGATGGAACGAACTGCGGCACTGATCGGTATGCCTGCAAATGGGATGAACAGATTCAAGGGCACGACGATTGCTATGCAGGGGGGTTCAATATCCGTACATCTAAGCAAGGAAGCCAAAGGAGAAAGCTTACCATTCCGAATGATGTACCTCCCTATCCATCCACCAACCCACTTCTCCCACTCGAACCCTCCAATCTGGACCTTCGGTGGTCGCTCCCACTCTGAAAATTCCCCCAAGGACTGCCTTGAGCTTCTTTCAAGCCGAAATTGGGTGACGATACTACGGACCTTCGACGTAGGGGCCCCAGAAGTCCGGTCCCTTCCCTCGGCTAGCGACAACTTGGTCCCAAGCTCTAGTCTTTGCGATGACCAGGTTCTTAGAGAGGAAGAACTTGACGATTCCAGTGATTTGAGATGACATGAAAATGAATGTTGCATCTAGGCGAAAAGGTCACGTTTGTCAAGGGAAGTGGGAGGGAAGCGACGTGCATGGAACCATACATGTGGCGAGTGGGATGGTATACCCATATATGGTATATTCGGACATGGTGCTGAAGCGCGGAGTTCTAAAAATGGATGTATTGAATTAGTACAGGGATTTAGTCAACATAATCTGGATGGTTAACGCACTTGAGCAGGAAATATTTGACGAAGGCGTGTTGGATGCCGTATGTGAAGAACGTCTGCACGTCAAAACCACCGTCAGTCAAGCTCCCCTCCCTCAAGACGCCAAATGCGTACCCAGACGCCCGCAACAGCAGCACCTCTAACAACTCCATGCTTGCACTTGTCCCTGCACATGAGGTTCAACGTCACGTTCGGCCGCCTTTCCGCAGCGATTTGCTGGCGTACCATACGGGTTTACGGACATTTCCGTCCGTGATGAGTCTATATATGCCCACGATGCAGTAGGCCGGAGTGAACTTGAGTAGTTCTTGTGTCATTTTAGAATTTGAAAGAGCGGCGAAGTTGTGAGGAGGTAGGCAGGCGAGTGAGGATGAGGGAGGAAACAGTGATGCGGTGACGTTCAACCGTGCGAAGCCGGTGGATATTCTGGGCGTCACCGCCGCCGGCAGCACCTAAATAGGTGCCTGAGGTCTAAGCACGCACACCTATGCGATGACACCAGAAGATGAGTTGAGGGCTAAGAACATCCGAATTACGAAAAGAGAGGGGATTAAAAACAGGGGAGGTAGAAACAGACTAGTATGAAACAACAACCGTTGGGTAAGGACAGTCACAACACGACGAAGGTACAAAACAAAACACCAAAAGAAATTCCAAGGGATGGAGCCGTGAGATAGATACCGAATAATGAAGTGGAACGAATTAACAATAAGAAAAAAGTCCTTTGAAGGTGGGCACGCTGGAAGCCGCATGAAGGTGCGAAAGTAGGGACGCGTGCGCAGGCCGGTCGCGTAATTACATCGATGTTAAGGTGAATCCTCTGATCTTCCGAGTCCTAAATCCCGAAGAGGAGGCGGAGCCCTAGCAGTGACGTTGTCTGTGGTCAGCTTCGATGCTGAGGCTGTCGGCATACCAACTTACCTCGGTAGCTTCACGCCGTCTCTTCCTCGGGCGATCAACTGCTTCCTCGCCTCCTTCCGCAGATCCGTTGCTTGCATCGCCCTCCTCCTCTTCTTCAGCGACGACGTCCAAGAACCTCGTAGTTCCCATCCAGCTCATCCTCGACCTCGTTCGACTCGCGGTCAACCCTCCGCCTTGCTGAGCTTGCTGCTGGGAGGATCCTCCGACGGAGCTGGTCGAAGAGGAAGCACTGACGCACCCGTGGCTTTCCACTCGGGAGGCGAGCAGAGCCACCGTGAGGTCTTCGGCGACTAGGATGTGCTGCTGTGAGGGGGCGGAGTCCTTGCCGCTTCCTTGGCGTGAATGCCGACCCCAGCTGGAAAGCGCGGCGCCCGAGCTGGACGAGGAAACGAGCCCTCCGAGGCTGGCCGAAGCGGGAATGCCGGAAGCGGAGTTGGAGCGAGAGAGGACTGGCGAGAGAATGCTGAGGCTTCCGTGGGTCGACCGAGACGCGAGGGGAGAGGATGGAGGCGAAGACGATTCGGAACAGACTTGTGAGGGAGACGAAGAGGGGAGGTGTTGGTTAGGAGCGCGATGCGCGTTGGGTGATATCGAAGAGTTGGGCTGGGAGAAGATGGTTCGAAGGGCTGCTTGGCCTTTCTTTTTCTTCGACGAGACTGGGATCAGGCTCCCATTGCCACCTTTCGTCTTCCCCGTCGTTCCAAGACTTCCGCCCGAAAAGAAGAAGTTGCTGTCGCTGAGGCCACGAGATGGAAGACCATCGATACTGTGGCGCTTGTTCTTGCGAGCGACGCTGTTGTCGGGCTTGGATGCTTTCGAAGTGGGTGTGGAGAGGAGCATGCTGGTGACCGTGCTGGCGGGAGGGTAGTTTTCGCTTAAAGAGTTGAACCGAGTGGTCGCGTATTCGGTGTTCTCGGTTGAACGACGTGGAGCTTGAGGGGACATGGTTCTACGTCGAAGCAGGCGAGGTTCAGCATTCGAGGGATGGGGTGTGCAATGTTCAACGATCGAACGTACCTAGGAAACCCAAATACATCTTCAATCGCGTTTCGCAGTTTTTCCTTGTCCTGGTCCCAAGGGTCGATCCGGCGACCTTCGGGAAGAGCTTCGTTGACGATGACGGCGACGCTTTGAAGTTGGGGTTTCTTCATGAGTCGGAGGTGGGTTGGGTTCTCGACGATGTCCGAGAAACGCTGTGCGATGTCGGCGGTACTAGCGAACAGTGACGCGAAGATTCAGCTCCGGCCCCTTACTCGGGTGTTTGAAAGTGGACTGAAACTCACTCCAAGTGTTGTGTGTTGGTCTTGTCTCCCAGCCCCGCTCTCGTCCTCCTGGACTTGAACGCTTGGCTGATGCCATTGCTGATCTTCCGCCATGGTGTTTGAGCGACGGCGCTGTTCTCCGAAGCGAAGTTGAACGATGGCACGTTGCTGATGCCTCGGAGGGCATCGTCGGATGACGCTGAGCGGATATGGGACCGACGAGACATTTGGTTTTGATGATGACTGTGGCTGTTGGTGGCTTGCTATAGTTGATGGCCGAGAGTGGAAGGTGGCACAGAGATGAAAGCAGAAAATGAGAGACAAGCGGGAAACAGTGAACGAGTGACTGAGATATAAAAATGCTGGTTAAGAGGTGGCCTGGTCAGAGTTGCGGTGGATGGCGCATCTTCAGGCTGGAGGGAGGTTGATTGTTGGTAACAATATCTGCAGGGCGTTTTCCGGTTACGGGGTGTGTGAAGTTTGAAGTGCTGTATTGGTCAGCATCTCAACGCCTCGTCGCTCGGGACCCCACAGCGCTCTTTGAAAGCTTCAGTGCCCAGGCTACCACACCACATCTCAGTTACAGTACTCCACATTTTCCCTCTGCTTTACATCGTGTACCTTCATGTAGCAGACCTCTGGCTCGGTCGCGACGGTACCAAGGCGTCCTGAGGAAGGCTCACCAGGAGTCCACCATAGAAGAAGACCACAGTCACCACCTATTTGGAATGTTCGGTCTTCTGTCCCCATGCAACCGAAGGGAAGTTACGCGTCGGGACCCGGTGATCGCTGCGGATTACTACTCAACAGTCGAGATAGGCGACCACCGCAGCACGGTCACTGGCCCCGGAATTTCATATTTATCCGGCGTGCCGTGCATTAACGAGGTCCCAAGCGCCTCGAATGCGTTTATTATTAGTCTAGCTCATGGTGCAATACCCTCTCATTTGTGCATGGGCAAAATTTTGATACAATACACGTCTTCCAGGGGTACCACTCCCTTGTCAAACCGCTTCAATAGACAAGATCAGGAAGCATTTTGTCGTTCGAGACTACGGCCACTGGGTAGTATCCAGCATCTCCTACTAAGCGTATCTGATATCAAAGCATGAAACCAAACGAGCGCTACGTCAGGTTTCTCAACCACGTTTCACGCGACTGTCCGGTCTCATACCTTACTATTCCGTGCCTATCCACCGTCTTTCCGGCGGATCGTGCCGCCTTGTTTGTCTTCCTGTCGGGCTTCCTTGTATGGTGATTATTGCAATACCGATCGTCGACGCGGCGGCTGCCGCCGCCACTGCTACCGCCACCCCGTCCGGGACCTGTGGCGGAATAACAGGGCTGTGCCGAAAGATAAGCCCATCCGATGGTTTACGACAAGTGGTGATCACTCACGTAGAAGGCCTTCCCATTGACTGGATAGGTTCGCACACGAACGCTGCAGAATGTCGACGCCGTTGATTTGTATAGTACTTTTTATATCTTGTGTTCGGGGACAAAAAATTGGCGCAACGTGTTATTCCCATACAAGGCGATGCTGTGATATCTGGAAAACTTTTAGAAGGGGTTAAGTCATGCACGTACAACTCGATTCTTTCTCTGAGGTTCCAGTAGTCATGTCTGACAATAGCCGAGCACAGCCTGCCTATTGCGGACACGAGGACAACCGCTTCGCAGGACGAACATCAGAAATTTCCACACTAACTAGTACAGTGATCGGTTCCTAATAAGAGGTACACGGACGCCGGCACTTGTCCCCAGTAAGGGTCTAGGATCAGGCTATTCTGGGCGCATAGTACCTCGTTCTTCCATACCTCTCAACCACTCAGGCCAGTAATTCTTCAACAACTACGAATCGCCCCCCTTTACCGACTATCGAAACTTGAACATGAATGTAGTCCCAGAACCCGCAGTTGAAGCTCTCCCGCCACTGCCACCGCCAGCTTATCAGGAAGTGATTGGGGCCGCGCACGCCTATCCACCCCAACATATTCCCGATCCGGAAAACCGACTTAACGAGCCACCTGGTTACGAGTTAGTACTATCATTTCCTCTCGCTTCGTACCGAACACAATCTCAAGGCGCACGACGCTCCTGACGCTAGTCAACGACCTGCCGGCTATGAGGACTCGCTCGTCCTCCTATTATTCTCGGGAATACCACCTTTTGCCTATGAACTGTTTTTGACGAATGGGTGGGTTTATCAAGTTTTGGTCGCTCCTACCTCTATATATCGACTTTCCGGGCTGGTTTCAGCGTCAACGGCCCATTTAAGCTAACAGGAGCGCGGATTCTTAACCTGTTTGCATGGGCCGTCGGCATCACCACAGCCGTCCTGGGACTCCGGGACCAGGCGATTTCTTCATCGACTCTGGCTGTAACTTTGGTAATCTTATGCACTGGGTAAGGTGTCTGGTCCTTACGACATGGATAGCCAGTTAATCATTCCGAGAAGCCTTTACGTTCTCGATAAATACAAAGAGGACCGTCCCGAGTTTGCACCCTGGTTATTCGAAAAAGATTACAAGTCCACCGTCGTGCACGGAGGTGAGTATTTCCTCTCACGAGAGACAATCCCTTCGCTACAAACAAACTGTTCCTCAGGAATTTGGGCAGTTCAACTCTGTAGGTTCACGCTGCACTCGTCCTTCTTCGGTGATTAGGAACGTCTATTCCGTAGTTCTATCGTGGTATGGGCCTTTTATGGCCATACTACATGCGGTGGGGGTGTATGTCAGTACGCACGGCATGAAGAGGGACCCGATAGACGGCGTCGTCATCGGGCTCATCTGCCTAGGCACTTTCCTCTCATTCCTCGGTATTGCTTATCTGTTTCGTCGGGTCGTGGTTGGTTTGCAGTTCTCAGCCCGGCTTCGTCAGCTGGGGCGGCGCAATCATTTCTACCTCCTGGTAGTGGAGGAGGCAATCATTATCATACCCCGCATCCTTGTTTGCGGGGGCGTATATGGCATCTTAAAGCTGGCTGTACCATCTTTTCGAATGAGCCAAGAAGCTTGGGCACTTGAAAACCAACGAGCCGTTCAGGTAAGTCCGCTTCCCGCCTTCTGTCTCGCCCCGCGATAACAACGATGTGGTCGGCTTTGCAGTACACAGCGCAATTTGTTGCTTACGCATTTACCACATTTACTGTATTCAAGATATTACATAAGTTCCTTTGATACATAAATGAACTCCTTTCGTACAAGCTGGATGGTCCTGGCCTGGGATACGCGACAACTTCATCGGAACCCTGGTGGACTCGATCGAGAGGTCGCGACTCGCGATTTTTATTGGGGCTCAAACTGCACTATATTCACGCCTTCTGGCGGTCCCGGCTAAACGACTTGGACAAAGTCGAGCGCAGTTAGACAAAATCGACTTGCGAGAACCGCTCCAATACTTCACTGTCAGACACTATTCAAACAAATTTCTCCTGTTCCCTCTCCGCACAGTACCAAGTCGTACAGTCAGAACAGCTCGATTAAAACCACCTCCATGATTTAGACTCTAATATATTCAATTCTACCAGCTTTGAGCGTGATCGGAGCTGTCACTGGGCCTTGCCACTCGACGCATCGTTCGCGCCATTTTGCACGTCGATTTTGTTAAACATCGTGCACCTCTCTAATAAATAGAGAACCCCAGCCTGTTGACTGGACCTTGGCGCCGCTTTGAGCGTACAATCTGTATATGGAACAATGAGAACAAATGGATCAGGGACGCGGCACACCCCACGAGAATCAACTCACACGACGAAGCGCCACAACCACAATGATGCCTAAGGCAGATACAGCAGCGTTCTGAAAAGAGAAACAAGATGACTTAGTAGACGATAGTGCTGCGCACACCGAAACAAGAGCCACCTCAAATGCCAGTCGCATGTCGCTCCACAAACGTTGCAGGAAGAGATCAAGAGTACGATCCACCCGTAAAGCAACTGCAATGACCACCACAATATTTGGGACCCTCAGCGAAAATACCATCGCCTCCTCGACGAGAAAACGGTGGGCAAATGTCCATCTAAGGCGGCCTTTTTGGAACACACAGAGAACCATTGCACGGCTGAATAGGCCCAGGACGATGTCGACGACGGTGAAAACTAAGGCTTGCTTTGCCCATCCCAGGTCACTTATATGAGACCTTATTTGAGACATCATAAGGAGGCTCAGCACACGGCATATAACTATTGCAGACAGCAAGAAAGACATCAGAATGCATTGTCTTATTCAAGCATCAGCTAGACCGTTACCACCACGCACTTAGTTCAATATAGCACCCCGCTAAGGCAATAAGGACGAAGAGATTAATTAGGTTACTAGCCCTCTTCAGAAGGACAACTCACCAACTACCAAAGCCATGCTATGATCCGTCTCAAAGAGCCACGGAGCCCAGTCTTTGTGTTTATCTCGATACTCCTTCAGTAAGAAAAGACTATTGAAGGTTACATCAGATTTATATCTCCCAGATGGATTGGGCTGCTTGCATGATGGTACACAGAGTTGAGCAAATGCCAAAGGCGCCAGGCAAGAGAGTCATATTGTTCAGAAATGATAACACGACATCGGGGACTCCAAAGGCCAAACTGATTATGGTTGCGACGCGATATAAAGTCAGTTCCAAGGGTAGAAATGACCTAAAATGATATCTGAGAGTTTATTAGATAGTAGAAATGCGCTGGGCCTGACCTCAGATCGCCAGCCTTTAAAAAAGAGACGGGGGGAATACCCACGAAGAGAAGGAAGCAAAGCTCAACAAATGTGGCACCTGGATCTCTGACATCCTCAGTTTCGAGCGGGATAATCGCCCAATGTTATAATCAGACTCGCGGCTTACATCATATAAAAAAAACCCCCTGATCAACTTGGACTTACGATGTACCACGCTCGATGTCTGGATCAACGGATGTACTAGTAGTATTCCAACGCTAGACTTAGAGTGAGCACACGGCGGTAAGAGATGCAACCCTGAGTACACTTGCCTCTGGGGTTGCCGAGTAAGGAATTGCGGGTGCCATCGCCATGCGGATACTATCTCTAGGCGTTGATAGAGCTTATAGGAAATCGCTAACGAACGGTTACGGACCTTTCATCTATCTGTGAAGGCGAGCGGTTAGGGTTTGACTCGGTCCGACTTAGATAGGCTGGTGGCGTCGAAGATAAAGGTAAAGTATGAGTAAGCTGCGCGGAACCTCCGTCCATCAAGGAGCCACAACGCTAGGTCTGAAGAGATGGGAAGGGAAGGGAATGGCTGGCAAGATGATGCCTCAGTGACTGAGCTTATTTGCGATCTAAAAGGCTCTTCAGCCTTAACAGCAGAGCCTCGTCTCGGTGAGGCCCCTGGCGCCCTGCAATGGTACAGGGGGAGTTTCTCACAGGGCCCTATACACAGCTCACGGTCAATGAAATGCCTCCCGACTGCAGCGGAGTGCACTTTCTCCCCCCCACTTCGCGTCGTCTCATCATGGACCTGGTGAGTAGTGGTGACCCGCGGAGACATTTTTTTCGTAGCTCATACGCCTTAGTACGATGCAGGAACCATTGCAGGAGTAGCTGCAGCTGCAGCTTCGACGTTTGTATATGCCGCGTCCAGTCGTCCCAGCTCTAGTGACAAAGAAAAGAAACCAGAAGCTCCCATCCCCGCTGAGCCTGATCGCTCCTCGGTAAGAAGACGATCTCACATTGCTCGCTTCATTCTACTGACGGAATGATCTTATATCAAGCGTGGAGACTAAAGCAAATCACGTCGAAAGCTGGGAAAAATACCGTAATCGGGTTTGGGTGATCATGCGGACGGGTGATCCTCGCCACATGCATTCTCCTCTACATCCTTCGTCTGTTGAAATCACGTAGAGATTTAGGGAAAATAGAAATCAAAGTTTTGAGGCTCTCGAAGGAGACGACCGATGCAGTGGATGTTTTTGCAAACTGCACACCCAGCCCCCCAGGTTGATCGTGCTGCAGCATAGACTGCACAAGAGTGGAACACCTCCCACTCCTCCTTATAGAGGTATAATCTTAAAATTGACAGTCCATATGTAGTGGTCGTGGATAGATCGGCCTCTTTGTTCGTCGAGGCGCGGTCGGATCCAAATACCTTTGGGAAAGCGCGAATTGGTTCAGAAGACCGGTCGCAAATATATCGCGATAACCCCTCGATCGTTGCATCGACACCGCCTCAGTAAGCCACTTGTCCGATAAGTTACTTGAGGGAGTTTCCTGCAAACACATTAGGAATGGTGTCGTGTCCCCGACGACTCTCTGGGCAGGCTCTGAGTTTGATGATTGGATGGTATTTAATCTCTCATACAAGACCCTGAGACAAGCCGCACACGAACGCGTGACACACCGTTTGCAAAAGTCGGGAGGTGACGTCATAGTTTCACGCCGAGCCTTAGATGTCGTAATTTGTTTGTGCATATGTGCATTCGCCAAGCGAGAATGTTTCTCGGGGAGAAACTAGAGTAGCGAGCGAGGGGTATTTGAGCGTCGTGAAGCCCGTCCAACTTGACATTTTGATCATCCGCTGTTATTGTGTGGGGTTTCCTCCTCCCCTTCTAAATCATATATAGAATCCTGGGATTTGCTCGATGGGGAGACTCCCTCGATTCATCCCCAGCTATCCATTCACTCCGAGCACTGAAACCAACGGGAGGCTCAAGTAAGCCACTTCGCATCTTGTTTCTTGCTCTATGTTATCAGCGACGTGATCGTCTTATGCAGCACGCGGCGCAGGTTGTTACATGCGCGAGATTAAATATGGAGATGCGACTACAACTCGAAAGCAACAAGTGAGGTGTCACGAAGAAGTTTCTACGGCCCTCCTTATAGGCCTCTTGCCATTGCGAGGGGGGCTTAGCCGCTACATGTACGCAAAATCTAGAATAGTGGGGTAGGTTAGCTGTTGAGACCCCGCAAATTGTGAACTACTCACCTTATACAACCCGATAAGAAAGAGGACCCCTGAAGAAAAGCCAGCTGCGCGCTGCAATACCCCAAGAGAAGTCAATGAGCGTATATGGCACGGGACGAGCGTTAAAACCGACCGCCATTGCCAGTGTGAAGTCGCTCCAAATCTGTTGTCTGGAGAGGTCAAGCCTAGCACCCATCACTCTAGCGCAACCACAAAACATTGCAAGCAGCGCCAACCTTGGCACGATTATTATTAGCTCTTCCAGAATAAGGCGGGGCGCCCAGTGCAATGATTTCAACCAGCTGCAGCGGCGATCGAAGCGGTGATGGGCTGCCCCATAGCTGGTAAGGGACATGAGGATGTCAACAACAAAGAAGGTGATTGTTTCTGCACTTGGGGAGATAAGCTTCAGTGTAGGATCAGGATCATTGAGGATAGCCCTCAGTTGAGACATAATGAGGAGGGTAGGAAACCGACAAATCACTGGGGAAAACCAATCGTGTGAGCGCCTCATTGGGTCCTCCCAGCTTTAAGACGGGGGAGTCGCGCACTGATCTGAGTAGAGCACCAAACTAAATACCAAACAGAGTCAGATTATTGGCCTTGGAACGAGTGGGAAAGCCTTACCAACCAAAAGAATGATGCTGCAGTCCTGCTCGAAGAGCCAAGGCGCCCAGTCCCTGTCCTCGTCATGGTACTCTTTAGCCCAGAAAAGGCTATCAAATCCGCGAGCCCGGCGTTAGATTTTGGACTCTTCAATAAACGAAACTACTTACACCGCGGTACACAGTGCTACACCAATGCTAAATATCGCGCTCCACACGGTATAGTTATTGAGAAATGATAGAATAGCGGCTGGGATTCCAAGAACAATAATTACGGTCATTGCGCAGCGATATAATGTAATCTTCAAGGGTTTAAGAGACCTGACATTCGCAGTGAGCGTTAACTTGGGTAAAGGATGTGCGTTGGAACTCACCGTGGATCGCACGCGGTGAAAAATGAGACCGGAGGAATGCCGGCAAAGAGCAAGTAGCGAAGCACGCGGCCGTTTGGAACAGAGACTTGCTCACTTTCGATTTCAGGCTGGCCGGATCTGCTTTGGAGAGTAACAAGTTTTTGGTGAGACCGCATCCGAATCATAACAGTTTGGACGCACATTGAACGAGGCTGTCCATTTGGATCGATCGCTGTGCTGCTCGTATTACCTGTCTGGAAAGCAGGTACTCAAAGTCCGGAGAAGAAAAGGCCTTAAAACGAACTTACACTTAACGTTGCTGAGTATGAGGTAAGGGCGGCCGCTGCGATAATGGCATCCATGTGGTTCGACCAAGCTTGAGAGGCTGAAGATATATGTGGGACGCTGGTGCGTCGGGCGGAAATGCTCTTCAATGCACTGCAGAAAACAAGGCTGATATGACTACTTCTCCACGGAGGAGAAAAGACGGGTGAAAAGGGCTCCAACGAGAAAGATAGATTATGACATGCAAAGCACCGGAACTTGCCCTGGGCAACTAATAGCCACCGGTGCAAGGGGAGTTGTTTGAGGAAATTGTGTGCTTTGAACGAGTCATCGGCTGCACCTCCCAGAACACGCCGTCCCCACCTGTCGCCGCACCGCCCCAAACAGTAAGCTTATCGGTAGCCGCACCACTCCAGCGGTTAGACCCATCAGTAACCGCACCGCCCCAACTGGTAGGCCCACCGGTATGAAAATAGGCTCCTGTAACACTTTCTCAATGGTGCTTACACGGGATTTCCATGTAGAGTTGGGGTTAGAGAGTTCAAAAGAGGGACTGGCACTGAATTGGACAGTATGACTGGATTAACGGACATTAATAACCGTCAGCGTATGCGCTATGATCGTATGAGTGATATGGCTAGATCTTTGTTGTGGAGAATATATTCGATTGCGTTCCTCGAGCCCATCGGACTAATTAGTAGAGTGCCTAATGATTTGCGTCCTAATTTCAACCATCATTATTCAGGCAGCTAAGCCGTACTCTGCCTTCTCATCTGGTGTTCATGCGCGTACCGGGCCCTCTTCCCTCTACCCGGTCCCCTTCCACTAGTTGCCTTGCTCTTTGTGGTTAGGTCACATTGAATCTTGTGTTGAGAATGGCAAGAGCTACTGGGAGAGGTCGATTCTCACTAGGAGAAATGCCCCTTCATTTCTTCCTTGCACCTCGGAGTATTAGTTAGGGTATAAATTTTAGCTCGATTAGTAGTTACGGTTAAATATTTAGTCGCCCTCCCGGGCTCGCGTCCTCCCCTCTCCGAGAAATCCTAACATCTTGCGCACAAGGGCTCTCAGAAAAACGATATTCATCGAGGGTTGTGATCGACCCATTATGCATGCGGACGAGAGCCACTTTCTGTGGAACGCATGGAGTGATTAATGCCATGCCAGGCTAGCCTGTCGAACGTCCAACATATTACATTCATATATCATACAAAAAACACGGGATACAGGTGAATCACTTTGGAAGTACGCCGACCAACCACTCAGGTACAGTGAGCTTAGGTCCAGCCTCCCAAGCACCACGCCACCCATCCTTTTTGGACTTTCCCGAAAGAGCAAACACTCCTGAGACGAGCCAATACGGCTCTTCGCGTGGAACGAGGTGATGCCTAATGGCGGGGATGGCCGAGTGAGAGAACATGATGGACGAGTTTGGCGCTGTATGATTGGCTTCAGCTGACGGGGGCGGGGAGGCAGTATCGGAAGGGCCCCAGGGGATCGAGATGATCCCACTTGTTCCAACCGACGAGCGAATAAGCGCGGATGTAGCGACACCTTTCGAAGCATCTTCGGCCGCAGATTCTCCAGGTGCTCGAACTTCAAAGCCTTCATCGTTGTCTTCGTCCCATCCACTCATCTTCCTATGGGCTCCAACTGAGCTTTGAGCACGGATCGAAAACCCGCCATCGCTTGTCCAGAGCTCGCGTCCCGTGGTGATGCGGTGGATACGGATATGCCAATCCCCTTCTTTACTGCCATCGACCTCCCCTGTCACAGGGAGTAACCAAGTTTGTACGTCGACATCCTTCCATGCGTCCCATCTGGCGTAGAGCGCGACTCCTTTAGCACCCTCCACTTCTTCTCGAATGATCTTCGCGTCGAGCGGCACCCTTCTAACCCTCCAATGGTTTCCATTTCCGTTTTCGTTTCCGCTTTCAGCGTCGTCGCTGAGCGCTAGTGTAGAGTCCGGGGCGGCTTGTTGGAGACCATAAGCACCAGTCGGCACGCAGAACCCGAATGTGGCGCTGTAGGCGAGTTTGCTGTACTTCTCCGCGGCGTGCCGCATGACGAAACCGGCGTATTGGCCGGAGGCGAGAGCGTACGTGTGCGCCGATGGAGATGGACGACTTGAATGGACGATAATCATGTGTGCATTTGGAATGGGGTGAGGAGAAGGCAGGACCGAAGGCGGAATAGGTAACTCGGGAGTGTTGGCAGACCAGAATGGATGGTCCGGTGGTAAAGCGAGGGGGATGAAGGCTTTCATGGCCCAGTATGGCGAACCTAAGTTATGAAATGGTCAGGTGTCGTCGCTAAAGTGCAGGAACTTCGAGCCTACCTGGAGAATTATATGCCTCGGCCATGTTGAGATTGTTATATGCGTATCCAATCCCAAGGGTACCGTCTCCGTTGAAGATCTCCTTCCTCCATAACCACCAACGCAGGTTCCGCAACCATATTCCCTTAATGACGCCCAAACTCATCCCTTCAACCTCCACTCCGGCCACTGCAAGGGCACCCCAGAAGCTTGCAATTGCGAAGCGGTACGTCAAGCTCCGGCCAAACGGTATCGAAGCCCCTGTGTCCGAGTCGAACCAATGAACGAAGTCTTTGGCGAGGAGAGCTGCACGTGATTTGTACTTCGCGATGCGTTCTGGGTTTGATAGTCGTGACCCCGCGAAGAACGGTTGGGTGACGATGAAGACGTATGCGAGAGAGTAGAAGTGGATCGCGAAGGTGATGTAGTAATCGCGTTGCTGCGATGGACCGTCGGAGTACCACCCGTCTCCGAGATACCACTCTTCGAAGGTGTCGAGAGCTGCATGGAGTCCGGAGAGAGAATGTTGGGCACCGACGCGACAGAGGCCGAGGTTCACGAAAACCTTGGAGTGAGTTATCAGCGCATATACTATTTGAAGCTAAGCGTCAAGGAACATACGCGGAAGAAGTGCCAGTTGTTGTTCGGCGTCGTGCGTTGGTTGATTTGCATAAGCCAACTGGCGAGTTGCATTTTTGTTTCAGGAATGAGGGGTTTCCAAATCTTATCAGGGATTGTGGCGAGTGCGAATCCAATAGGTGCCATCTATCGCGAGTAGTTCAGCATAAAACGTCGCCGTAGCGTCTCGTCTGCACCCCACCTCTACTAAACGTTGGTCCCTGTCAACGGCGGCACCCCAATACTCGGAGTCACTAGGGTCAACCCCATGCTCAATTCCGTCCATGTACGCGTCCCAATCAATGCCATCCTCGCTGGCTGGCAATCCAATACCGGCTGGGACAGCTCCCCACAACCTCCGGGCGAATCCTTCAAGCTCTGCCGCGTTGTCGTCGAAGTGGCCTGATGTATATCCAAGCTTCACTCTGGCAGCACCAGCTGATAGGTGGAGATCAAGTGGCGCAAGGAGTGTGTGGAGTGCTGAGAGGACGTCGGAGTGGCTGGAGAGGGCGTTCATCGACAGCTTGAAGGCCGCTTTAGCTGCCGCATCAGATGCTGACTCGGTCGCCGCGGGTATCGGCGGCTCCAGGGGCCGCATTGGTACCGGGACTGCATCAAATGAAGATGTGGATGAAGAGTATTCAGACATGTTGGTGGGAGTTGAGTGACTTGCTCTCGGTGGTGGTCGTGCGATTGTGCCCGTTTTTGGCGTGCAGAGAAGAAGGCGCGTTTTCATCGATAACAAACGGCCTCAAGCCGGACTTGGGGATTAAACACCGGAATCTGTAATTTATTGCGTAGGAAGCTCAGAAAATGCGTCCGTGTTCTGGGGAAACAGCCCAAAGAAGCTCCATCTGGCCGCCGGGACGGTAGGTGACTTATCGGCGTGTTGACCTCCGTGGCAGCAGCGGTGTCAGCATCGTTGACGCAGTCGGAACCAGATTGCCATCACACGGGCTCTGAGAATGGGGCTAAAAAAGATCTCGCCTCAGTTGGGCTAGATTGAGTATTTACGTTTGACGTTTCATCTCTGAGGCTTCATGGGCTGCAGACACACACTGCTCGATGCATGGACCCAACGTTAAAGTTAACCGATGCCTCCATTCGATATGAGTACTGGTAAAAGTAAAAATAAGTACTCACTGGTTCCTTCTCCCCCAAAAGGCCATTTTCGGAGGTGAACGACGCTGCTCGGCCAGACGGGAATTCTCGGCACGCCTCGCTTACAATGAACTGCATCTACTACGAAGTTCCGCCCAGTTCATGGGCTTCGCATAGTAGTCCGGAACTATCTGATTCTTGTTTTCGGACGACCGAAGATGAGCAGAGTGGTTGGATGTTGGGGATGGCGGCGCCCGGTGGAGGTTTGATCAGCGCACGCGCGGTCCAAATATTTGACAAAGTTTGGTGTGTCAGTACGTTGGATTTCTGACCAGCCATTACTCCTGCAATCTTCGCGACTATCCAGCTCCTCTACTCTACCAGTGCACTGTACCCCAGAAACTTGGGCACGAGATATTCTCTCCAAATACATTAATCTCAGCGTGTCTAAATCCGATCCACACCAAAATTCACCTTACCTCGCCGTCTCCAGAAGCATGCATCTCGCACTTTCTTTACCAGAGATACTCGGACATATTCTTCAAAACTTGGGCCCCAGCGACCTCGCAAGCTGCACCACCGTCTCTCGCCACTTCTGGGAGGAAGCGACGCCTGTTCTTTGGGAGGAGGTGACGCTGGCTGACTGCGCGCAGCTCCTGCCCGGGGTCACTTGCACCGAGATTCCTACCGAACGTATGGGTGTCATAGGCTTTACGATTCCTTCGCGAGGTCAACGACCAGTCGACAAGCTTGTACGTTGGCTTCTCTCGTCGCTAACGCTATCCGGGTCACTGACCGACGCGTTTATTCACCCAGCGGTATCGCGTAAACGTGAAACGCGAGTTACAACCCGCAGACTGGCTGCGGTTCCAAGTTCACGCTCCCCTGGTGAAGCAGCTCCGGCTTCCATCATCCGTAAACCACAACGAGATATTTCCGGTTTTGAAGGATCGTGGTTCCAGCGACCCGCTGTTCCGCAACCTCAGGGGGTTGCAAGTCGAGGAGGTCGAGCCATCCCACAAACAATCCAAATTCCTCAGCCTATTTACATCCCCTACCATGTATCGCGTGGACGTTCGGCAATCTCGTCCAGATTCAGTCTTGGCAGAAAGCGTCATCCCCGCGATCCCTCGGCTCTTCCCCGCCCTTTCCTCCCTCACCATTCACCTCCCGTCCTACACAATGCGTGCAGCAGAAACAGTGATAGATGCTGTTAAACTCTATTCTTCTCTTTCCCGCTTGGATATCCGGACAACTCCCCAAGAGCTGGCCCAGGTGGTCGAGTTGGCCAGCCAGATGGGGTCCCTGACCCACGCAACCTTTATGGGGGTTGGAAACCCGGATAACACCCTCCCCGACGACTCTTTCAAGCTACTCCAAAGTCTTTGCGTCGAAGGCCGTGGTGTTGAAGGGATTCGGCGAATCGCGTCCAGCGTCACGTCACCAGATTTGCAACGACTGGATGTCACGTGGGCCCCGGAATCGACCACAGTATCGGATGCAGACTACCTCCCCTCCTTGGATCGATTCCACAAGCTCAAGATCCTCAGAATAAATGCACCAGTATCATTCTTCCTCCAGTCTTGCCTCGCCCCAACTCTCAACTGCCACGGCTTGGAAGAGGTTTCCATTCGATGCAGAAGCTCAGACTTCTCCCAAGAAGTTCTTCGGACCATGGCCCAATCCTGGCCCCGTCTTCGGCATTTGGATCTGGCACCCGCGGGCCCTGTTCTGACGGGAATACCGTCGTTGGGCATGTTGCGGTGCTTTGCCGAATTCTGCCCCGGGTTGGAGAGTCTGTCCGCCCGAGTTCGGCTCGACTTGGCGGACGATGCACTTAACGAGATGAAACAGGAGGCGCCCGGATTGGGGTCTGCCTTGCGTCGGATCAATGTAGGACGTTCAGTGATCATCCTGCCGGAGTCCGAGACCGAGGAGATTGTGGAGCAAGCCCTGAAAGATGTAACGACGTCTTTACTCGCGTCGTGGCCGAACCTGATCACTTTCGGATACGACACGAAGAGCGTGTACGCGGACGGATGGGCCCGTCTTCAGCGTGCGTTGGATCTACATCGAGAAGAACTGTCCGCACCACCTTGCACACATGCTGCTTGAACCGTGTTTCCCAAATTGTTGAGACGCGGTTCGGCGGTGACGTTCGGCGGCGACAACTTTCTCAATTGATACCCACCCGTTACGAAATGAATACCTCTCAGAAGTCGGCGGTTGTGGCACAAATGCCCATCTTAGAGTATCTAGTCACAAGGAATACAAACAGGATTGCTACGGTAGAAAATTGTGTTACTTCATTCTAATAAAGTGAACGTCGAATGTCTGGCATTTAGAAGTGTCATGCTGAGATTTTTGGCCAGATATAGTAACCAGGACATCGGATCACTACAAAGTCTGTTCCTCTCACTGAGACCTTGCGACCACGATGTCACTCCATATTCGTACAGAAGACCGCAAGGCAGTCCGTCCCTCCCAGCAGACCGCCCCAAAGTTGGCTAGCCTGAGGGAGGGAAGTTCACATGAACACCCTCGCTTGGCTGCCTCGTTCAAAGTGGAAGTGTTCTATTTGAGGCGATGCTTCTCGCGACAACATTTCTGTGCTGTGCGCCAAGCGTTATCATCCAAATAGAGCCGGCGGGCTAAATTTAGCCACGGGACGTGTATACGCCGACAATTCCCGGCATCGTCTGTCCTGCCACAAAAGAAGCGGAATCTAATCTTGCGGGAGCTCTGTGCTTGGCAGGGTTTATTTCTGGTGTTTAGGTGATACACTTTCGGAGGGCCTGAGCAATCAGTGGTGTTCGCCCGCGGCTAGCCAACAGCAGGAGGATGGATAGATAGCTCTGACAGATTTATCACTTTCTATAGCCTGGACACATCTCTCCACTTGCAGTGGAAGTGAAATGACTTGCTCGAGCAAACTTATTACGTGGTAAGCACTAGAGGCAGTGGTTTGCCCACGAGGATAGATTGTCCTGCTGACGTTGCGGCGCACGCCTTCATCGTGGCTCCCGCCCAATATGTCAAAGGTTACTGGTTCACCCTCTTATCTGGGCAGTGTGGCCTTGCTTCTCATTGAATCAGGTCGGGGTCGTTTGTCTTGGCAACCTAACCTTAGAGCTCGGGAATCCCGCTCCTAGTGGATGTCGATTACCTCCATCTGCCTGTTCTCCAAGGTCGGGGAGTCTTTCTAGCAGGCTCTAATTTTACAGTGCAATTCTTGTGGTTTCTCCTAACTGCGTTCGAGTTGAACTGTTCAGAAAGTTGATGTTTTGAGGTGCCGTTGGACCGCGATTCACGAGGCGGTACGAAAGACTTTGTAATTCCTTACCTCGTGTAGAATCCTTCGTTCTAATCTTAGAGCCTTCTGTCTCCACTTTTAGAATGATCCGAATGGTGATATGGGCTTAGCCCCTCCTGTTCAACTGACGAAAAGGCTCAGACAAAACCAGGTGTAACAGCCTTGCCCTCATCTCAGTTCCCGCCAAGTTATGGAGGCGTTCTATAAATGCTGAAGAAAAAGGACGCTAGCTCCCTCAGCATTCTCCTCTCAGCTCTTTCAGACCTCTCTTAAACCCCCCTCTTCCAATTATCATGCATTTCTCCACAAAGTACAATTTCCTCTCGGTACTTATGACCATTTCCTTATGCTGTAAGTCCATTAAAGGCATTTTAGGGTCTTTTGGTTTTGCTACAAGGCTTCTATTCAGTTTTACCTGCTTCGGCGGCTGTCGCTCCGGGTCCCGTTCTCCCGGCGCTTAACCGCCGTCAAGCCAGCAACCCGTGTGCTTTCTTTTGTGACCCAGTACAAAGTGACGTAACGGTAGGTTGAAGCCAGTCAATCATTAATCGTGTTATTAGAAATTGCTAATGTCGCGCTCCAGGCTTGCGGACAAAATTTCGAGTGCCTGTGCACGGCGCAAATCGCAGCTCTTGCCTGGTCGTGCGCTATGTGCGAGGTCATCGACAAAGTATCATCTTCTGCGAGCCTGCAGCCTGGTCTTGATAGTAGGTTATCCGTTAAAGCTCGTTCGGTTCTGCCCCTGTTTGCTAACTGATAGTCGGCTAATCCCCAGCTTACGTTCAGCAATGCGCCGCCCAAGGTCATTCGGTCGGCGTTGGGCTACCTCTTCAGGGCTGCTAGACCTTGTGATCTAGGCGCTCGCCCCAATATTGGACCCTACCAAGTGGGTTGTTGTCGTTCCCGTAGCCGTGAACCAGAGATGGAGACCGAAGAAGATTATGATATCTCTTTCTTTCTGTCGTGCGCTGTATATAAAAACTTGAAGTTTCATGAAATATTGTGGTACGAAGTTACGATATAGCACTGGGCTGAAGGCCGAGCGGAGGGCTGAAAATGTCCTCCTGATCAATGGTGTTGCACCTCCGAAGCCACATACATGGTTCGGAAGGAATCTGATCGTCAGCCGGTGGCGGTCAAAGATGGTGATCATACACCTTGACACCTATCATTTTCAAATGAGAGATCTTTCCATCCAATCAATTTTTGTTATGTAAGGCGGGGTACGGATCCCGGACAGTTGGGCTATCGGCCGCGATAATGCAACTCAAGACACAATCACGCCGTTGCGTGCCGAGCCCCCTTAAAACCAATAACTCGCTCACTCAACTTCGCACTGAAGACTTTCTTCCCGCAGAGTTCTAGTAGCTCTTTCACAAACACTTTTGTTTTTTCCATCGCAATCAACATGTAAGGCCAATTCGGTCCACGAGCGGGATTCGGCTTCTACCGATACGCTGTTACCGGAAGTAGACGGGCTTGTTGAGGGGTACCGGTTTCACTCAATAGTCCAAATGAATGATAAGCTCGATTCAAAGGCTAGATTACAGTCCAACGGCACCGATGAGCTGGGAAGCTGTCCAAGGTTCTCGTGACAGGCCGCTACGTACCTGATCTTCCTTGTTGACTCAATTCCCAGATTTCCAACATTAATCGGTACCTTATCGGGCAAAGCCGCATAGAGGACGACAAGCTCCTTCACGATCATGGCTCCGTTCGAGTTCTCTGTTGCTTGCGCTCGTGCCAGTACACTCGCTTGATGCCCGTATTATAAAAGCAGTCTTTATTCCTGTGGTTATCCATCCCCAACTTCCTCGTTCTTATTCTTTCGGTCCCCATTTCGCTCCTCACCCACCACCAATAATCTGCAATGAAGCTCTCAGCGCTAATTTCCACGATTGCTACTGCGGGATTGGGTAAGTTCATTCTCCTTCAGCCGTTCGTTTCCGTGGCTGATATATGCATTTTACATATTCTGAAATCATCAGCCGTAGCCTCCGCAATCCCGAGAGCGAATCTGCTCGGCATAATCAGTCGCCAGACGCCGAGTGAGTGTGCCTTCTACTGCAGCCCCATGACCGATATCGACAAGGTGAGTGTTTGTGAAATCGGCAAATCACTTGGTAATTCTGCAGTGATAGTACTGAGCACGGTTTCATAGACCTGTGATCTCGACCCAAGCTGCATCTGCTCACCCATTGCAGCCGCAGTCCTTTACACGTGTGCGAGTTGCGAGCTGAAGACCAAGGGTGATACTTTCTCCAGCCTCCAAGGCACTCTTAACCGTGAGTATTTATCTTTAGGAAATGTACCGTTAGATTGTGGCTTCAAAGTTCACTAACTCTTCGCTCTTTCAGAGTACTCGAGTGACTGTGGTGATGCTGGTTACTCGGTGGGCACTCTTGATCTTTCGAACTGTTAAGTTGTTCAGTGAGCGCGGCGGATCTAGGGGCCTCCTCGGAGGTTTGCGCGCTTTCCTAGGTTATAAGAAGATCGTCAGCTTGTAATTTCTGTAGAGACCTGTAATGTATATCGGACTTGTAACCCAAGGTGTGCAATGGGAGTGTGTTTGTCTAGTTCGGCCTTTTTCACCATTCGCTCTTCAAAGAGTATCAAGTGGAGCCTTGACTCAACGGGGGGCTGAGCTAGATAATGGACATAGATTCTTGGTATAATGAATTAGCACTTCACCACTCAGAGCTTTGGTACGTGGGCCAGGCACCGAGTAACGGTGTCGAAGCAGCCGTAAACCAGAGCATAAAGACAAAAGACAATTATGATAGTTGTTTCTTTCTGTCGTGCGCTGTATATAAAAATCTGAAGTTTCTCGAAATAACGCTGTGCGAAGTTACGCTGTCGCACTGGGGTGAAGGCCGAGCGGTGGACTGGTTCTGAAGGAATCTGATCGTCAGCCAGTGGCGGTCAAAGATGGCGATCATGCACATGAGACGTATCATTTTAGAATGAGATATCCTTCCATCCAATCGGCCTTCATTAAGGCGGGGTGCGAATCCCGGAGAGTGGGGGGTCACGAGCCGCTGCCGAGCCAGGCATGGATCAGACCGTCCCCCGCCGAGCGCCGATCCCTCGGCAATCGATCACCCACTCACTCAACTTCGCACCGTAGACTTTCTCTAGAAGGTCTTTGACAAACAATTTTCTTTCCTCCAATCGCACTGGTCAGATCAGGCCTCAGGAACGGATTCGGCTTCTCCCTATTCGCTGTCGCCGGCGTTAGACGGACGTAGTGACGGATACCCGGTCCACCCAATGGTTCAAATGAATGCCATGCGATTCGAAGGTTAGACTAATTACAGCCTGATGGTACCAATAACCTGGGAAGCTGTCCACGATTCTCGTAAGGGACCGTTATGTACCTGATCTTCCTTGTTCTGCACTTATCAGTTCCCAGATTTCCACTACCAACCGGTGCCCTACCGAGCAAAGCGGTATAGAGGGCACCGAGCTTCTTCGTCTTCGTCTTGGCGGGTGGTGGCTCTGACTCGGCTCGAGTCTTTTGGTACTCGCGCTGATACTAGTACGTTAACTCGACACTCGAGTTATAAAATCAAGCTTCATCCGCATGGGTTTTTATCCACTCCATCGCCCTGTCCTCGTTATTAGCGTCCCGTCCGCTCCTCGCCTTTCCCTTGATCATTATGGCGAGGCTCTCAGTATTAATCACCATTATTTCCATACTTGGACTAGGCAGGTTCATTATCTTTTAGTTGCTCGTTCACACGTCTGATCAACATTGTTCGGTGTCATTAGCTGTGGCGGCGGCAGTCCCGAAATCGAACCTGGTCGGTATGACCAGTCGCCAGACCTCAAGTGCTTGTGCCTTCTACTGTGACCCATTGATTCCGGTCACTGATGTGAGTGTTTGTAGAATCGGCAAACCCCCTTGCCGATTCCGCAGGGTACTTGGTCTAGGTACTGAACACGGTCCCCTAGAGTTGTGACGAACAGCAAGATCAATATATAAGCTGCTTTTGCTCGCCTACCCTTTCTTCACTTCTCTACACGTGTGCGAACTGCCAGCTGAAGATCGGCGCTGAAACTTACTCTAGCCTCCAAGGCACTCTCAATGGTGAGTGTTTATTTTCAGCAGGGCGACTCTTAGAGTGCAACTTTAGGGCTCGCCGACTCTTCCCTCCTCAGATTACGCGAGTTACTGTAACGATGCGGGTTACTCAGTGGGCACACTTGACATTGCCACCTGCTAAGTTGTTCAGTGAGCGCGGCGAATACACAGGCGGTATTGGTGGTTTGCGTTCGCTACTAGACCAATAATTGGTTCGCCAGCTTGTACTTCTATAGTGACCTGTAATGTATATTGAACTTTTAGCCTAAGGTATACACTAGGATGCTGTGTGTCTAGTTGTCTGCCTTTTTCTACGTTCGCTGGCAAGGTTGAGCCTCGATTCAAATACCCTTAGCACTCGCTTTTGTGGCTTTGGTACATCGGACCGATACCAATTGTATCAAACCAAGTGAATAATACCAAAAAGAAATATCTCGCCTTTGGGCAAACACGTTTCGCCTAGCCACCTAGTGCCGCAGGAACTTTTTGTGCGCGTATAATCACCCCTTCGATCGTTAGCGTAGTGAGGCCCCGAACCATTTCCCCGATCCTTGCCACGACTTGCAAACCTGATTCCACTACGCTCCACGCCCCGTATCCTTTTATAGCACTCTGGATTGACACCGATAAATAGGGCATTGAGACATGCAAATACGTCGCAGCTCCTTCCCGCTGCCCTCGCGACTATACCAGCTATAGCACGAGATTTGAGCCATAGGACATTCTATGAGAACGATTTTCTAAAAATCTAAAATCTATGGATACCATCTATGGGAGGATGTGGACTGCTATACCGGTCTCTGGTCGGTCCTAAAATCGAGCAGGTCCAGAGCCGCTCGATCGCCCAGTATACAGATTCGTTAGTCGATTGATTTGGTTCTTCTTTGCGAAGAAAATGAGAAATTTAGTCCCATGAAGCGGCGGCTTGGGTGTCTCTGGCAGCGATTTCCACGGAGCGTAACAAGGCAACCGGCGGGCGAGCGGAGGCGGAACACTGCGTGCCCAGAACCCGGCACTGTGGCCTAGGGAAGGCTAGGATTTTGCACAAGGAGAGCCCATCGTTTCATAC
>WSUI01000431.1:0-25249 GCA_019633595.1 Tulasnella sp. UAMH 9824
GGGTCGATGAGCTTGAACGAGGAGACTTGGTGTTGGTAGATGTTCGGGAAGGCGATGCAGCGGTCCGCTGCGGTTTTAACGGCTCCGATGACTTGATTGCTTCCGGCACCCCTTGCGAAGAAGCCTAAAGTCAGTGTCCTGCTGCACCAAGCAAAAATAAAATGCCATACTCCTCCAAGCCCCATGTCAACTTTATGCCCCGACCATCGCTTTGTTCGTAGTCGACGTCCGTAAAGGTCACCGGCTGGCGGAACGCGAGCTGACTCTCGGTGATATTCTCGGAGTCGTAATAATAGATGCCAGAAGCAACAATGCGTTCGTTGGCCATGCCCTCGACGTGCCACTTTCCACCAGGGTACTCGGGCTTCTCTGGAGTCTGCTCGACAGTGTAAAGGATACGTCAGTATGATTAAGAGAAATGTTTCTTGGGTAACAAGCCACTTACAAGATGTATATTAGCCAGTTTGACAATCACCTGAACCTCCTTTCCTTGAATCGAATAAGTGTGTATGCGGTGAGCGATATCCTTGCCACTTCCACGATATCCACGCTCGTCCACAGTCGGTACAGCTATAATCCTGCTTTCCTCCCAAACATTGTGCCGCCTGTTCCACTCTTCGCCGCCCAATTCCTGATATTCCTTCCACGTGGGACGCGGAGGACCGTTTTCGCTCTCCACCCACTTATAGCACCCTACGACGCGTCCTCGGCCCGGCAGCCTATCGTCGTTCGGCAGATAGAGGTCGGTCAAGACCCTATCCCACAAATGCGAAAAGCGTCCGACGAGGCCCTCGATGACGGGGATGAGCTCCTTGTGGTGCTCCGGGTGCACATTGTTGATGTGGCTCAACGCTTTGGCGGGTTCGCCGTTTTCGCCGAGCTGGAAGTCGGTCGGGATCCAGGAGAATTTATCCGAGTATGACCACGAATCTTGGTCCTTGACTGGAGGTTCGAGAAGCTTGAGCTGCCGCTTGCCGTCTTGGTCCGTCGTCCAAGCCAGAGTTCGACCGTACACGGTGCAGAAGAGCGACGGGTGGACAAGATCCAGAACCATGTTATCAGAACGCGGGTGCCAATCCTTATATTCTTCCGAAACATCTTCGAAAACGCGAGCGGCGGCGACGAGACTGGCTTTCAGTTGCTCAGGAATGAGCTTGTCGGATTCGTAAACCCGGACATAGCAAGATGACTAAGCGATGAGAATCGCGCAGGCGTAAGTGGGCTGCTTCTTCTATGTCTATCAAGAGAGAAAACCCATACCTGGATTCCAGTGGCATCATCCCTCATCTTGGTGAAATCTTCTAGTTCGTCCAAGACCCAGTCGACTTCTGCCTCGGACAATTTGCCGCCTCGAATATCATGTTGGAGTGCTTCCTCCTTCCACTTCGTACGAATCGCAGGGTCGTTGTATTTTGTCCACCATGACGGCTTGCTTCGCAAAGCGTACGAAAGCTCGATCATTCGAAGGTCGGTAAGCTAACGCAAAACTTCGGTTAGCCCATGTTCGGTCGGGCCCGCTTCTTAACGCGTACAGTCAGTGCTACATCACCATCACCATCCTCCGCCTCGAACTGCTGGAACGGGAAGCGAAACTTGGGAGTCGTCGACATAGCCTATGCTTAAAGCGGGGAGTACGTGTAAGTGATCGAAGAGGGTTTGCAACTTGGGCGGGAGAAGGAGGTCGATCGTGGTCGTAAAGATGATGAGGGGATTTGCCTCGTCGTTTTTGATGCTGAGCGTTACGTACGCGTAGGATACAAATTGGAATGAAGCACCCTTTTCATATTGGTGGCTTGGCCGTGCCTGTGCTTACGCCATGGCGTTCGCACGCATCGCCACCATAAGCAGGACACCTTCCCGATCTCTCTCAGAGATTATAATAAAGCCATGAGAAAACTCCAACGCGTTCGATAAAATTCTTCTACGTATTGACATGATGTTCTTTTTTTTTCTCTCGAGCAAGTTCTACCATGTCATCGATCAGTTAGCTACTTAGCATAAGCTAGCCGCTCATCGAGATCCAAGCTTGACGTTTCCCTGTATCCAGGCTTCGCAAAGATCTTTTCGTTGACATGCCACTCGTAAATGCCAACGACGCGTCCTTAACCGAAGATTATTGGACTGTTGCGAGGATGGAGGTCGGTTCAGATTCCGTCCCATAATCGCAAAAGCGTCTAACAAACTCTTCTATGACGTAACTCAGAAAACGACAGCACAAACTAAAGGAAAAAGAGTGAGCAAATGTAGGTGTAAATTCTAAGCAATAAAGAGCAGCGACTGGTGAGAGGAACGAAGAAAAGATGACATCGCGTGGGGAAAGGCGTTGGGAGGCCCCGAAATTGGAACGTACAGCGGAAGTCTAAAGCGATACCGAGAGCAGAGACAGTCGGTGGGCGCTTAATACATGCTATGTACGGCTAGTAGGACACATCACCCTACAATGTCGGGTTGGGGGAAGTATAATCAAGCAAGTGCTTCTACTGGTCTCGACTCCCCCGAAGGAAATGTACTTCATTCTACTTTCGAACCCCGTTGTCATAGTGCCATGACATCCATTTGATAGCCTTTTTGATATTTAACGCAAGACAGTCTCTGGGATCGCAACCCCAGGTCCTGGTATACCTTCCTTGCCCAGAATGATTCTAGGTAATCAAGGAGTTGACGAACTTTCAAAAACGCTGTTTTCTGACGATCGCGCTCCGATCTGTCGTACGTATAGTAGAGCGACGACTCAAAAGGCCCCGGTTCTGGGAAGGAAGACTTTATGTGCTGGAGCACAACCATCGTCCTCGAATTCTCGGAATGTCCAGGATCCGCTTCCATGAGCTCCTTGACAGAATTGAGATACCGCTCCAGGGGGTCAGCGATCAAGCTCCACATCTCCCTAAATCATGGCACAAGGTCAAGTCAGACTGGGTTAATGAACCGGCACGACGAAGAACCAAGTTGTAAGAGCCCTTGGACGTACCGAGACGAATCCGAATTGGTACGGAAGAAATTTGCAATCGACTGGACGTATCGGATTTGGCAGTCTCTCCCACGTTGACGGTCAGTCTCCGAAGCGTCCTTCTCTCGGATCCGACTCTCAATCGAGAGAAGGTGATCATCGACGTGTTCCAGAACCTCGTGCCGATCAACTGTCCGAATCTCCTTCCCTTCGGCTAACATGCAAAGCTCAGATAGCCAGACGTAAACTCTATAATCGGGCTTCCAGCGCCACTGGGTATTCACGGTGGCAAGGGCTGTGAAAATTGTTTGAAACATTTTCTGGTCAGATCTAGGAAGGGTAGAAGTCAGGACTACAGCAAACTAGGTGGCTTTTCGAAAGTGCTCACGTCTCCCGGTACGCGGCGAAGAGCGCACGCAGAAACTTGGTATGTGGCCAATAAGTTGAGCCAGCCGGTTCTTCGTCGCTCCATCCCTGTGATAATAGCATCACCGAAGCCACTATAAACCCCAATCTCAAGTCATGAGCTCCTGTCGATACTTCTGCGATACTCTGAAATGCGGTGTTGAGATCTGGTAGTGAGTGATTTCTCACACTTTCCATTATGATGTAAACAACCCTTGTAGAAAATAGGAGGGGTGCGCAACGTGAACATTGGTCACAGTTCTCCTTCAAGGCGATGACGGTTCCCTGGTACAGAGCCACGATTTCGTCCGTTGTGACGGGTAGGCTTTCGGATGCACGAAGGTCAACCCCGCGGGCCGGGACTCTAGGGGTCGAATATGTGGAAAATAGGATGTGGAAGAAAGAGGTGGAGAAGAGTCTAGATTCTACGGATGAATAAGGGCTCCCTGTTCGTCCCTGTTGCGTTTCGCGCAGCGCTGCTTGCTGTAGACTGGACAAACGGGCGCAAAGTTCAACATCTTTACCAAGAGAAGATAAGGCGCGTTCATCTCCAATGACCCGAAGGTTGACCGCAGCATAAATCAATGCATTGCGATTCTCAGAGGTGCAAATCACTCGTCTGAGCGCCTCGATTTTCAGGTCATCTGAAGCCTCAGCGGATCGGATTCCCGCAAGCATGAGCCGCCTATAAATCTCAACGAAAAACATAATGTTGGCTTTTAGATAGTCGGAGAAGCCTATCATTACGAAGATTCGCTGAGGCAGCCGTCCTGCGACGTTGGGTGAACAACAAGAGCGCACCGCCCGCCAGGTGACATCGATTATGTGCCCTGCGAGGTAACCGAATACCCCATAAACGGTGATTATAACACCTGGAATTGCAGCGAGGACTGCGGATGCCATAGGTCGTGCTATGCGTGACAACGGCTGCTTGAAAGGGCACCACGGATCGAACGCGCTGCAGGTTGCCATTACAAGAATAATAGCTGCCGCAACATACAAAACCGCAGCAATAATGCGGTTTAGCGACTGGTTTAAGGTGCTGAGGTATAATGGAAATGCAATGCAAAATATCACCAAGCCTAGCTGTAGCAGGCCGGGAACCAGATCATCGAGAATCAATTCGAGCCGCCATCGCTTGGCGCCCAGGTACCGTCGAAGACGTTCCCATCGCTGATTCTCCGGTCCACCACCGCTCCGCTTGCGGTAGTATAGTATCCATTGTTGGCCAAGAACGGCCAGGAGTGACGAGAAGAGGGCGAGCATCAAGCTCACCGAAAAGAAAACGTTGACTAGGTAGATGCGAGAGGGAGGCGCAAATGATGCGGATGGAAGATCTGCGGCTGACGTAATGGTTCCGTTACCACTCAGCGCAATTTGGAGTAGAAGAGCGTTGGTATCATCCGCAGGGTCGGCACTCAACTCAGGAAGTGTTAATGCCAAGAACGTAGAATTGACCCCCGCGAAGAGACCGGCCTGAGTAAGAGATTCCAGTCAGTACCGGTAGCAAAAATATGCGAGAAACACTATATACAAAGATCAGAATGCCATCGAGCTGCGATTTGAGATTATTAACAAGGTCTTCGTCAGATTCTTCGGCTAATTCGTCGTAATACCGATAGAAATGACCCCCGTCGTCTCCAAACTCCTTAGGAAGATCCGGCATTTCTGTCAAGGTCTCTGTAAATTGAGTCGTCATGGTGACGGGGCTGGATGGAGCTGGTCGGTGGTTGGCGGTTGAAGTTGACGTTTGTCGAACAGATGGTTGTGGGGCGGGTGCCTCACGGTTCGGTATATGTATGGCACAGTGTCCCGAAATTCCCGTACACGTCGCCCTAACACACACAGCCTCAACACACACACATACACAAGCCAGCAAGCAGGGACTTGACATATAGTGCTCGGAATCATCGCACACGAACACCCAGCCCCCGGCGCACACGCACAGTTTATTATTAGACCAATACAATGCTATTTCTCATGTTTAGAAGCACATCCTTCCGACTTCCTTGCATCATCACCACAAAGTACGCACCAGCAAGGCCCTCTCTTGATAGAGTATATAAGTCCTCGCACTTATAGAAGCATATTCCATTCTGAAGCTGGTTGGTGAGCGGGGTGTGTGAAGAGACGGGTACTCGTAGTGTCGGAGTTTACGGACAGAGTGTGGTGCACTGCCTATCACAGTTTGACCTCGACGAGTGTTACTTCCGCTTTCTTAAAATTGAGGTATACGAGAATTTCACCCTGTATTTGGAATTCCAAAGCTTTGTTGCCGTGTAATGAGAATCCCCTGGAACGGCTTTGCAATTTTGATTCCTCCTCCAAACTGGTTCCCTTAACGAGACTTTAGCTCTCAACAAATATCCAAGTGTATGCCCGATAGCCTCTCAACCCTATTCGGCATCGATTCGAAGAACGAGATCAGATCTCGAAATACCACCAGAGACGAACGCTCCTCGTCGATTATCATCACGGGTCCATAACCTTACCGACCTCTAACAAAGAGGATACCAGCCTCCGATCGGCGGACAATCCCTTGGTGATGTCCGCGATTCTACGAACTCGACGCCCTGGCAAAGCTCAGCCCGGTGCGCCATTGGAGTATACTGTTTTCCTAGCCACGATTTCGCTTCAGGACGGGATGAGGTCCTTGTCGTCATTCTCTTCGGCGTTTTCCCCGATCACTTGCTACCCCTCCTCCCCGGCGGAATGTAGAGTCAAGGAGTATCTGGATGCGAGGTGGAGCATTGAAATAGCCATCAGGTGGCTTGCGTGTTTCGACTTTGGGATGGGCGACGGTAATAGTATTTGGGACGAGGTCTCAGCATTCGCAAGGGCTTCGCTTCTCTTTTTGCGTTTCGGTTTGATGACGTGCAGCGAGCGGTCGTTGCCTAGGACGTTATAAGGAACCATTTTCGGTGAAAAGAAAAACCTCATAGGTTATATCTGTTACTCCAGAATTGAATAATATAATCCCTTCGGTGGATGTGTTCGCTCCGGGCGGGCCTGTGACAGGAAAGAGGTCCAAACTTCGGACACCGCGTGACGTCGACGTGAGAGCACTGGCGCCTGTCTGAACTCCGATTCCGTTGCTCCCTCTTTCTCTTTCTCTTTCGTCTCTCCCTTACCGACTGGTTCTCCCCATTGCTTGCTCCTCTTCTTTTGGAATACACCGTGACGCTTCCTCCGCAATGCTCGAAAATCTCTTCCGCCCTCGGCGCTCGACCGTCAGTCCCTTGCCTGCATTTCAAATAGGACCAACAATCGCAAAACCAACCAACCCCAAGCCCAGCTCAAGCTTGGTCACGAAGCTCAAAGAGCTGAAAAAGGTCCTTCGCCCCAGTCGTTCGAACAAAAAGGTGATTGGGGTGTCTCTAACCTCGTGGAGCACCAGTACTGACGCCATCAACGACACTAGAACGACGACCGATCAAGTCAGAGGTCTCAGAAAACTCATAAGCCTAGCCCATCGGATGAGGTTAGTCATGGTACTTACGAATTCTTCATCTGGGTCACCCTAACGTCACTCGCCCCTGTAGAGTTGGGGAAATCTTACTCCAGGCCCTTTCACGGCCGAGGACTATGAATTCCGCAGGACTCCTCCCAGCCCTACGCGTCAAGATCTATGCTCAATCACAAACGCGATTGGCTTGTCTTCATCGACTGGTGCACCGACCACCATCCAAGCCGCGTATCCTGAGTCCAACCCTTACTCGGCGCCACTCGCGGCGACCCTGGAGACCCACCGCCAGGCCGCCGTCCCCGTTTCTATCCCCATCATCCAACGGTACAACTCGGAGTTGGTCACACACCAACCCGCTCATAAACAACGCGCTCTTGCGAGCAAATCTTACGCGAACATTGATGGGCGGCGGACCGAGAAACAAAGCAAGTGGTGGGAGATCGGGGGGGACTTGCGTAACAAAAAGCGCCATTTCAGGCGAGAAGCCATTGACTACGGGAATCCAAATGCAGATTACTGCAATACCAGTCAGCTCGGGAACCACGGCAACTCCCTCAAACGTGGTCGAGCAAACCAGCGAAGACAACGGCCGCAAAAGCATGCGTCGCGAAAGGGAGTTCATGAGTCGGACGGAGAGGTTGAAAACGAAGACATCGTCTCGCAAGACAATGCAGAACGAGCTCATCGTTCTACCGCCCCGAGCCCACCCAAGCGCTACGGTCAGAGGCTATACCCAAAGTCCACCGGCCGGACTGTGGAGCCAAACCACCAGCTTGAATGGAGGTTCCTGCGAGTCTCCGCAGCCCACCACACCGTCCCGGCTGCACGACAGCCCCTGGCATCGCTCGATCCCAACCTCGTAGCCATTGAAGGAGCTCAACTATGCCCTCAGGCCGAGGCTTCCGAACACTCCGATGGCGGCGACAGCTCCTGTCACGAAAACGGAGTGCAAGCCCCGAATCCCACCCCTTCGTGGTGGTTGGGGCAACAAGTATTCTTTGAGGGTGAGAATCCGGGGCCTTCCCAGCTCTAGATGGTCGAAAGGAATGGTCGACGCGTTCTCGCTACAAGGCTGGAACTTGCACCAACCGCGATCGACAAGGAGGATCAAGACGACGGAGCCGATTTTTACACCTGATCCGGACCTCTGGTAGGCTCAGACCTGGTGGGTACCGCTGGATGCGGTGCCTGTTCGTTTGAGCGTGCAAGCATAGGCTGTGCCATTGCGCCACTCGTCGAACAAAACCCTTTGTCTTCAAGATTCCCTATCCTACCCTGGCCTGGCTTCCATACTCCTCTTCCACTCAGTTTTCCACCACATCAAACCTCGAGGCGCATAATACACAGGAGGGATTGCCACCACAAGGTTGAAAGCTTCCACACCTACGAAGATCAAGATGACGACTCGCGACTTTTACATTCGGTCTGAAACCTCTGGTAGGTTCAGACTCGGACGGACACTGCTGGACTGGGTGCCGTCCGATCGAGCGTACCGCAAAAGCAGGCCAGAGCGCCGCCCTGAAAAGCGTGCAAGCTTAGGCAGGCTGATGTAGCGCTCGACGTGTAGAATCGCATTCGTCTTCAAGATCCTTTCCAACTTCCTCCTTGAATCCCAATCCCTTTCTACTACCCCAACGTCTCGAACACTTCCCCCTTTTTAATCCGCCCCTTCTCCTCGTTCAGGCTCCCGTCAACGTATCCAGCCTCTTACTTTCTTGGTTCACCTTCCCGTTCGGCACTTGCTCACATCTCTCCTATTCCACGACCCATCGGATCCATCAAGCTTCCTCACTTTTCTTGCATTCGTCACTCATATCAACCCCATTGGATTCAATTGCTCTTCTTACTTTCTCATGGTCTGTTCTTGTACCACAGCTTCAAATCGCTGGACCTCTCAGTTTACTTTTTCTCCTCTCTTGCATCGTTTCTGTACAAGCTTTCCCATGTCTATTGTATCAGCCTCTAGCTTATTGCTTATTGCTGCTTGTTGTATCGCTTTGTTGTAAATATACATATTGTGTCAGTCGTCATTCTGCGATTTGCGTGTGCTTCGTTCTGGCCCTTTGCAAGCGGAAACACCCTGTTCACCAGAATCTTTCAACTATTCGCCCATGGTGTATCGTGGATCGAAATTGCACGAATGAATCCAGCGTTGCTAAGGAATAAGAGAATTTTTAGAGAAAAGACACAGAGAAACACTAATAGAAGGTACACAAGCATCGTGGCGATCTCGACAAGCTATATCGTATTTACTAAGCATATGAAGCAACCTCTAAAGCGCGGAAGAGCCTTTCCCGTGACGAAGACTGCACGTGTTGCAACCGGGCTTGCTCGGGAAGCATGCCCGAGGATGTGTGAGGTCGCGCGGCCTACGATGCGACATGTCAAATGAAGGCAGAGGAGGTCGAGGGATCGAAGGTACTCACAATGCCGTACATCCTCAAGGGACTGACTAGCCTCAAAAGCTGAGAAAGCATCTCAGCGAGGCAGATGCGTTGTCGCAGGTCATCCCTATGCTCAAACATCTTGGGGAGGTTTTCCAGGAGGTGCGGTACCGATTGCGCGAGGCGTTCCAATTCGGCTTGCTGAACGACGTCGGGCGCGGCATTTCCCTCCTTGGCCAACACTTCAAGCAACTTTGGAATCTTTGTAACGCATTCGGCGTACTGGAGATACAGCTGTGGACCGAGAGGGCTCGTCGTTACAATCATGCGAGCACGAACAGGAGAGAACACTTACGTTGCCAGTGTCATGCCATCCCGAAATCTCGCTAGGTGTAAAGTTCCCGAACAGAGACTTGAGGACTTCGGGGTCTCCGCGAATAACGACTTCTGGCGCTAGTTCGTTTAACGCGATATTATGGGCGAGTTGTTGTTGGCCACCTTCCAAGAAGCATTGGTAAGCCTGGAAAACATCATTTTCATATCTCGCCCGAATTCCCTGTTGACGATAAGTTAGCAATCAATTACGCCCCAGAAGCCCGCATTAGACTGACGTTAGCCTCCGATATCCAAGCAGCGGGAACGCAAAGCTCCCCGGTTAGGAGATCCACATCCCATTCTCCTGCGTGACGAGCCAAAAGTTGTTTGATGGCTGTCGCTCGGCTGTGGAGGCAACTTTGTTAGATATTTCGTGTTGTAGAGAAGTGATGCAACCTACCCTTCAGCTTGCTCCAAGTGGAGAAGAACGAACAGTGCCTTTTCTTTTTCGCCGATATACTCGAGCTGCGACGCATAACTCAACGTCACCGACTGAGCAAGCACGCTCGTCCCTAATGGAGCGTTCTCCATCTCGTCTTCCTCTTCTAGATTACCCCTCCCAATCTCTGCGCGATCACCGAAGTCTCTCTTCCGTAAAACGGTCGCGAGGAGGATGTATAAATGCCACGGAAGGCGGTAGTCTATTGGACTTGGCGAAAAGCCTCTCGGGTTTAGGACAGCATCCAACTGCAGAGCAGGGTCCATTGGCAGCCGAATAAGATGAAAGAGACCGTCTTCAGCCGCTTTCCCAGATCCAACCTTCCAAAGCACTTGGGACTTGGGTGGTTCCTCTTCGTACCAAGGACGAGGCTTCAACCCTGGGCCGGTGGACAAGGCTTGTTGGAGCGCGGCCTCATGTGTATCCTCTAGCGACGTGCCGTACCAGAGGTGCAACCCAAACACTCGCTTCCAATCGAGATTGGCAAACAGGTTATGGTCTGGTGCGGGCCGTGACATGGTCCGATCTTGAGTTTGATGCAGTCCAGCCAATAAAGCAACGACGTTCCAGTATGCAGAATCCATGAAGGCATCCATCTCTCCCTCCTTCCACTGGTTGAGTTGCATTACCAGGTAGCCCTTGACCGAATCATCCCCACCTGCCTGGGATATTAGAGCTGCGAGGTTCAGGTCTCCAGCATTCATGGCTGTTTCGGTTGCCTGCTCGACCTGATGCCCTGTCAGCATGGTGAAAGCTCGGCGGGCTGCTGATCCGTGGTCTTGAAGGGCCAAGTCGCGCTTGACTGCTGGCTCGACGGTTCTCTCTAGCCAATCCGAAAGTGAGGTCTTGTATCGGAGCGCTTCCACTGTCCTGCGGATGTCCCAAGAGACGTCATCCTTGAGTTGAATATCGAGGTGGTCGAATAGAGCTGCTCCAAGCCTCCACAAACTCGCTTCCATCGAACGGTCTTCGCTTTCGAACAATTGGCAGTAGTCCCCAAAGCGGATGTCTGGCCGAGGCACTGCAACAGGTATTCCATCGTCATCCACCTCGATGTCGGTGGTTCGCAATTGAACTTCAAACAGTTTTGATGCTCGAGAAGCCTCGACGTCCTAAGATATGGTCAGAGCTAAGAAGAGAATGACATGCGAAAGGGATGGGACGGACCAAATCTGCCGAGAGCACAGTCATACGTTCAACGGTGACCGTGGTCGAGGCGTGTACACTGGAATAGATTTAGACGATTAGATCTGGTCTCTGGAGGCGTCGGACGATTATAGACATACTCAGGGTGGCTCAATCCACACAGTTTGCCGGTGTGGGCAAGCAAACCATTCGGACCCCACCCAACTCGGAACGATCGAGCCAAACCCAAGCCGGCATCCACTAACGACGATTCAGCGCCATAGGCAAGCGACTTTTGATACTCTCCCAGTTTGACTTCGCGCAAAGGTGTTACTACTGGTGGTGGTGGGATTGGCGCGGTGGACTTTTGCGGTTGCGATTGAAGACCTTGACGGACCTGTTTGATAATCACGCGATGACACGCAGAAACGAGAAAGGTAGAAACAAAGATCCGTTGGTATTGCATTTATGGAAAGTATCTGATTAGGTTACAAGGAAGTAAAGCTCACCCCCATCGAACCCGGTTGCCTTCGTTGCTGGGTTTCTTCTCCTAGGCTCGGACCCTTCCACAATTGGTTGTCAAACGTACGCAAACGCGAGGGGGGTTGCGCAGTCGCCTCTGGTGCTGTATGGAAGAACGACGCTTGCATGACGTTGACACGTTGGGGGTCCAATCCCAGAGTTGAAGCCCAAGGCCGAGAGACTGGGGCAGGGGCTGGTTGTTCATCCTCCGTCGCATACTCGATATCATCCTCTGAGCGAGGAGCATCTGAGAACTCTCCCTCTTGCTCAGCCTCCCCTTCATCGACAATCATTTCTTCACTGCGCGCGGACTCCGACCGAATTCCGGGGCTGGGCTCGGGGGCAGGAATCGTTCTTGAAGGGGTACCAAGGGGAGTGGTCGACTCTTGAGGCACCTCCATCTCAACCTCTTCCTCCTCTTCATCGTCATCATCGTCGTCCAAACCATAGCGAGTGAAGTGAGGTACTTCAAACACCCAGGTGCCGGTAGGAGCCTCATAACTCTTGAAAGTGGTATCCTCGATTCCCTTGAGTTTCTTGACGTGAGCCAAAATCTTGGGATGTTTGGGATCGGTGATTGGCTGTTGGGTAGCCTTCTCGACAGGCCAGCACTGAACAAGCGAAATCCTGGCTCGGACGTTCATTCCCTCTCCTTGATCGGGCTTCTCGCTCTCGTCCGGGTAGACCGTACATTCCTTAGCATCGAATACGACGTAGTTGCCTGGAATGTCTTCTACGTTCTTTACAGTCGTCAAATCAACCGGGTCGAGGAACTCGATATAGCCAAAGCCATTCCGATGGACTTTGAAGCCCTCCAAGTACTTCAACTGTTCGACGCTCATGTCACGCAACTCGTGCATTGGTGGCTCGGTCCAATATTCGCCCGGTTCTTTGCTAGGCGCATACGGTCCCCTGTTCTTGAGAGCCGAAACTGGCGTCTTGGAGGGGGTGACTTCGATAGACTCGGGTGGGAGGCGACCAGTGGAGACAGATGGCGATGGTCCGGAGAAACGGCGGCTTGGGCCAAATTGGGAGGAGGTTAATGGTTGCCCGCCGAACAGCTTGGGTGAACCTATGGTTGGACGAGAGGTACTACTGCTCATTGCGGTCTCTCTAGCAGCACGTCCAAGCTGGGGATCCCAAGTGACCTTGTTTCTGGTACCGGGGGTGCCTAGAGGTGCTGTACCCATGGAAGGACTCGAGATTCCGAACTCGCTTTGAATGGTTTGAACCGCCGAATCGAGGGTTTCGTTCCAGCTGAGTGGGTCGACCTTGTTGGGCAGGATGAGCTTCTTGACGCTGCTGCGTGGCTTGAAGGCGTCTGGAGCGAGACCTTTACCAGGGGATGAACTTGTGCTGTCGCTCAGGCCGCCAAGCGCCATGCCGATCCGACTTCCCTGCGCCGATTGCGGTCGGACGAATGGCGAAGTTCCTAGGCCAATTGAAAGGTCGAGGCCTGTCGATGACGATCCCAATCCGCCGGGTGGAGGGGTAGAGAACCCACGTAGGGGGCCGAGCTTCGGGGTAGTGACTTTCGGCAATGCCTTTTTGGTGTAAGCGAGGGCGGGACGCTTGTCGCGATCTCCGAGGGTGATGATGTGAGACGCATCGGCTTTGGCGCTGGCGGATAGGAGAGGATTGGTGTTGTAGATGTTTCCCTCGAGCGAGGCGACCAATGGCTGCTGGCTTTGATTTAACAGTCCGCCGTTCTGAGCGGGAGCTTGACTTCCGAACATACCAATACCAGTCAATGCGACTGGAGCAGCAGTTGTTGAACTAAACAATCCCCCTCCGGTCGCGCCGGTGGTCGTACTTCCAAACAATCCCGTCCCAGCTGGTTTGGTGCCAAAGAGCCCGGTGGTCTGCGGCTGTTGCTGCTGGTTAGCTGTTGAGGCGCCGAGGCCGCCAAACAGTCCTCCACCGTTTTGTGCGGGTTGAGCGGTTTGACCAAAAAGACCAGTTCCAGTCGCCGGGGCTACTTGGGTTTGAATATTCCCAAACAATCCTCCAGTCGCAGGGACAGTGGGTTTCGGAGCAAGGAAGCCACCTCCGAACAGGCCGGTAGACTGTTGCTGCTGTTGAGGCTGTTGTTGCTGCTGCTGCTGCTGCTGTGTATTCTGCCCGAAAGCAGTGCCGAAGAGCCCTCCCGTAGCAGGTTGAGCTTGTTGAGTGGGTTGCTGGCCGAAAACTGCAGGACATCTTAGATTTCAATCGTTGAAGAAAGTGAGCGTGCGACTTACGTCCACCTGTTGCAGGCTGTTGCTGCTGCTGTTGCTGGGGTTGCTGCTGCTGCTGGCCAAACAAGCCTCCTCCGGTTCCGAAACCGCCAGTTGTGCCGAAGCCGCCAGTTGCGGGCTGTTGCTGCTGTTGGGTATTTTGACCAAAGAGGCCTCCTGCCGCCGGCTGGGTCGTAGTTTGGGCGGCGTTACCGAAGAGACCTCCAGACGGCGCAGCAGTGTTCGTCGCTTGGAATAACCGGATTAGTAATGGGAACGTAAACGTTACTGACGAGTGGACTCACCTCCGAAGCCGCCGAAAGCGGTTTGCTGTGGCTGCTGTTGCTGGGTCTGCTGAGTATTATGGCCGAACAACCCACCAGTAGTTCCGGTCGCCGCTGTGGTTCCGGTCTGGCCGAAGCCGAAACCGGTAGTACCAGGCTGAGTGGTGGTGGTTGTGCCAAACGCTCCGAACGCCGGTTTGGGTGCGGTGGTTCCGAATGCTCCGCCGGTCGTTGCGTTTGCGCCAAAGAGGCCACCGGTGGCAGGCGGCTGCTGTTGCTGAGGCTGCTGCTGTTGTTGTTGCCCAAACAGACCTCCAGTCGTACCGAAACCACCCGTCGTCGTACCGAAGCCACCAGTAGCCGGTTGCTGTTGCTGTTGCTGCTGCTGCTGTTGCTGGTTATTTTGGCCAAACAGTCCACCGGCGGTGGTGTTGGTCTGGCCAAATGCTCCTCCGAAGCCTGTCGCAGGTTGCTGCTGCTGCTGCTGCTGCTGCTGCTGTTGGGCCGGTTGACCGAATAGACCTGTGGTAGTCGTCGTCGCACCGAATCCGCCGGTGGTGGTGGCGGCGGCGGGCTGACCAAAAGTGGTCGTTGCGGCGGGTTGTCCGAACGTACCAGTGGTCGTGGTCGGCGCAGCAGTAGCTCCGAAAGCCCCAGTTCCAGCAAACCCGGTGCTTGTAGCGGTCTTTCGTCCTGCAGTATAGTCTTGTAAGCGAAGCTCTTCCAAAGAGAAGTTCTTGTAGGCGGGCATGCAAGTAATGGCTTGGTAGTTCGTCATGCCAGGGTTGGTCCCTTCTTTTTCGGAGGTGACTTGGTAGGGAGGACTTGCGGTTCCATTGATGGTTGCTGCTGTGGTGGCGCCAAAGCCAGTAGTAGCAAACGGCGTCGTTGCGGTTGTAGTGGCAGGTTTGTTTCCAAAAAGTCCACCTGTATTGGTAGCTGGAGTCGTTGAGGATCCAAATACGCCTGAAGAGGTAGCTGGACGACCGAAAAGGCCTCCAGAAGTGTTGGACGTACTTCCAAAACCAGTAGTAGTACCCGTCGCCGCGCCGAACCCTCCAAACGCGGGAGTTGCAGTTGTTGTCGTCGTAGTTGCAGCTGTATGATAGCGCATTAAACCCCATTCCTTATATCTCGTAAATGCGTTCACGTACCAGGTTGACCGAAGATGCCTCCAGTAGCGCCAAAGGTTGGCTTAGGCTGTTGACCAAACGTGCCTGTGTGGGGGGAGGCAAGGATTAGCCCAGACTGAAATCGCGCAATAACCCAGCACGGACTCACCAAAGCCTGGAGTTGTTGTATTCTGTGTCGCTCCAAAGGCAGATTGTTGAGGTTGAGTAGCTCCAAACGCGCTTGGCTGGCCAAAACCTGCGAGGACCGTACCGAGTTGAAACACGCCACATGAACACAGAGGTTGAGCATTCTTACCTGTAGCCCCAAATGCAGACGGCTGGGAAGGTTGCCCAAAGCCTCCTGCTGTCTGGTTTTGCTGCTGGTTTTGTTGAGTATTCTGACCCCATCCTTGGCCAAACATCGCGACGGTGTGAGGAGGAGATGGAAAAGCGAAGAGGTTTTGTTTGAGGCTAGCACGAGGTAGACCTCCCACGGTTCAAATATCGTCCTGAGCGATTTCTGTTTACGGAACCGAACCACATTCCGCGCAACAGGCCGATATGCGTGCGGTGACAGGCAAGACTTGATTGACTCCCAGAAATATCGAACGAAGGGATTTTCTATGCCCGGTAGAAAACGGTCGCACTGAACGGGCCTTCCGACTTAGCATCACTGGACCCGACCGCTGGCACGCAACACGAATTCGAAGCCATAGGCCTTGAGGTGGAGGTCTCACATGACTGTCGACTGCGAAACTGTTTTAGCTCGAAGGTTAGCCTCAGACTTCAGCACTCCGACTGGAAATGTCTCGCAGTGAACCTCCACTTCCATTCTCCGGTCGCCCATTGGCTGTTCGCGCGCCACAATCACCGGAAGCATCCCAGGCAAGAGTGGATGTATCGATAGTCAGTGGAGGTCAGTCGCCTGACAGAGACGTGACATCACAGTACCACGGCGTCCCACACCTCCACTTTGGCGCCTCGACACTTATAAGAGTCATGGACGAACCGGAGGACGGTCCTCAGCGCTTCCCCCGCCACTTGACAACGTGAACCTCCAACATCATGGCCACCGAACAAACCCCTACCACCATGCCCTACGTTCGCCTGGGCAAGTCTGGACTAAAAGTGTCTCGCCTGATCCTGTGCGTGTTTACGGCTTCGCTGCGTGGATAGCCGACGACGTATCTCGACTTTCAGAGGCTGCATGAGCTACGGTTCGCCTGAATGGCAAGGTTGGGTCCTCAACGAAGAAGAGGGTGAGGCCCTAACATGCGCTCTCCATCCGCCAAAGCAATGTAACCTCCTCCCCTAGGCTTGAAGCATATCAAGGCCGCATACGACATGGGCATCAACGCCTTCGACACGGCCAACGTGTATTCCAACGGCCTATCAGAGGTCATCCTCGGCAAAGCAATCAAAAAATACAATCTTCCACGAGACGAACTCGTCGTCATGACCAAACTCTGGGGAACGGTCGGACGAAACACGCCCGATTCTCTTTTCTGGGCACCCGGGACGGAGCTCGAGTCGAAGCGTTATGCGAATCAGCAGGGACTAAGCCGTAAAGTACGAGAAAAGCACATCTTTTTGCAGGAGTTCTGCTCCGCTCACGACGTTTCCCTCCCTAAGCACATTTTCGAAAGTATCAAGCATTCTTTGGAACGTCTTCAACTTGATTACGTCGACCTACTTCAGTGTTAGAGATATTCTTTCCTGTCTCAGAACGCGGTCGTTGAAAGGACTCCTTGTTTAGGCCACCGATTTGACCCCAACACCCCGATCGAGGAAACGATGCAAGCCTTGCACGATGTTGTCAAAGCTGGATATGCAAGGTATATTGGGATGTCTTCCTGTTACGCGTGGCAATGTAAGCAGTTCAAACTGTCGACATGATGGAATAAGTTCGTTCTGATCATCCCGGAACAGTCCACAAGATGCAAAGTTACGCTCGCCAACATGGCCTAACCGAGTTCGTCTCGATGCAAAATTTCCATAATGCCATCTACAGAGAAGAAGAACGCGAAATGGTCCCTTTGCTTCAGGATTTAGGAGTAGGAATGATCCCCTGGTCACCACTCGCCAGAGGATTCTTGACGAGAAGCGCCAAGGAAGAAAGCCTGCGATCGCAAACTGACGCGTGGGTTGCCCTTTTATTGGTTTCTACTATATAGGTCTAACCTTTCGTCTTTTCCGACAGGTTTTGGAAGAGCGCCAACGTCGATCCCAATGCAGAGTCATTCCTCGTGGACATCAACGAAAAGTACGGCCATGCTTCTTCTCCCCGCGGGATGCTGACTGATCGATTCGGCTTCTTCTCCAGAGTCTCCGAGATCGCCAAGAAACGTGGAATTAGTATGGCTCAGGTTGCACTGGCGTGGTCAATTTCCAAGCCATTTGTGTCTGCTCCTATTGTCGGCACGACATCTCTTGACAAGTTGAAGGATCTTGTTGGTGAGTATGCTTGACTCAACCTTTGTCTTTATGGATTTCACGCTGATTGTGCTATGTTGCTCATCCAGAGGGCGTTCACGTTGAGTTAACTGAAGAAGAGATCAAGTCCATCGACGAGCTGTATCGTCCGCGAGCCATCGCTGGCCACAAGTAAGGACGAGATAGTCTTAAACCTCAAGCTCTTCGTTGTATATAAAACGTACAAATGATTACGTGCATGTCTCAATCCTTAGCAAGCGATGCTTCATTCAAACGGATAGAATACCTGAGATCCACATGGAATTGTGACGCTGCTATCGGGCATTGGCCGAAGTGGAGGTCGACATTCAAACTTTCCTCCACACTTCGAGACCGAAAAACCCTGCGTATTGGCTCCTCTGAAGCCAATATCCATAACAGGCACGGGAGTCAGTGAAGAACGTACATCTTTTTACCCCCTAACGTCACCATGCTGACTTTCCAATCACGGTCCCTGGGACTTATAAGCCTACCAAACCGTGAAGGAACGAGACTAACAACGCTCCCGTTTCTCAAGCCTTCCTCTCCAAAGTAAAATGTCTGCTACCGAGGTCCCAACAACCAGCATGTCTTATATACGCCTGGGCAAGTCGGGGCTGAAAGTGTCTCGATTAATCTTGTGCGTAGCTTCGTCGCCCCGCTGTCATCGGATTTAAGGGTCCCTTACTGCCACAATTTCAGGGGTTGCATGAGCTATGGTTCACCCGAATGGCAGGGGTGGGTGCTGGGCGAAGAAGAAAGTATGTATCTCCTCAAAGTCCCCCCTCTTAGACCTCTTTTCTCATTATAACACGTATCTCCCATAGGCCTCAAGCAGATTAAAGCCGCTTATGATCTGGGTATCAATACTTTCGACACAGCCAACGTGTATTCCAATGGCCTCTCAGAGATCATCCTTGGCAAGGCAATCAAAAAGTACAACCTTCCGCGAGATGAAATTGTCGTCATGACCAAGCTTTGGGGAACGGTTGGGAGAAGTCCCTCGAATATGCTTTTCGAGACTACTTCCGCAGAGCTGGACTCTAACCGTTATGCGAATCAGCAAGGGCTCAGTCGCAAGGTGCGAGGAAAGCATACCGTTCGTTGGAGCTATTCCGCGCTAACTGTATCGTACTACCTTAGCACATTTTTGAGAGTATCAAACACTCGTTGGAGCGTCTTCAGCTTGACTACGTTGACCTGCTTCAATGTGGGCCGCCTTTCTCATTGTTTGAGGGTGATATGGCTAATACTTGGTACACTTCCAGGCCACCGATTTGATCCCTATACCCCGGTCGAAGAAACAATGCAGGCGCTACACGATGTAGTCAAAGCTGGATATGCGAGGTACATTGGGATGTCTTCTTGTTACGCTTGGCAATGTAAGCGGATCAGATATTGTCGCGCTGGAACGATTTCGTACTAATTGCCTCGCAAAAGTCCACAAGATGCAGAGTTATGCTCGCCAACATGGCCTAACCGAGTTTATCTCGATGCAAAACCTCCATAGTGCAATTTATAGGGAAGAAGAGCGTGAAATGGTCCCTTTGCTTCAGGATTTAGGAGTAGGAATGATTCCTTGGTCACCCTTGGGCAGGGGATTCTTGACCAGAAGCGTCAAAGAGGACAGTTTGCGAGCCCAAACCGATCCGTATGCCGCCATGTAATTCACTTGCACGCGTGTCCTCTGACATTCCTTCGATACTGCAGAGGCTGGAAGCACGCAAACATTGACTTTAATAAAGAGTCGTTCCTCCTCGACATCAACGAAAGGTATGATTCCTGGTATTTCTCGATGCAAAACAACTCACCGATCCGCGTTTGTCAGGGTTTCCGAGATTGCCAAGAAACGTGGGATCAGTATGGCACAGGTTGCACTCGCATGGTCGCTTTCCAAGCCGTTTGTATCTGCTCCAATCGTCGGCACAACATCAATCGACAAGTTGAAGGATCTCGTCGGTAAGTGCCGTGGTCTAGCCCTTCACGACTGTGGATTTCATGCCGACAGTACTGTTTTGCGCATACAGAGGGTGTCCACGTTGCGTTGACTGAAGAAGAGGTCAAATCCATCGACGAATTATACCGTCCGCGAGCTATTGTTGGCCACAAGTAAGGACTAGCAAGTATCAAGTCTCGGAGTTCTTTATCGTGTGTATGATGCATTTAAATAAATTTCAAGTTCAGTTTTGGATCTCATTCACCGCCAACGGGCTCGAAGGGAAGTGTAGTTTCACGTGACCCGGGCTGTGGCCGAGGGTGGAGGTCGCCAGCTGCGAGCGGGGCGGAGCACCTCTCGAAGAGAGTCTGGGACGGAGTGATATGGGAACCTTAATTGGTCGACGAAATGCTCTTTTATTGCCATGCGACGCTGCCCACGACTGGTCAATAAAGGGTGATTTCTTTATTCAGCTAGCAACTCCCTCTCGGTTGTCCGTCTCCCAGGCACGCAGATGCTTAAGTATGCCTTCTACTGCCGCCTTGATTTTGCCGGTCATTTTGTAACGGATCCCGAGACCCTACGGATAGACGACGACCATTCATCCAAATCATCAGACCCGCCTCCGATGCTTGAGCTCCTTGAGCGATGTTTATGAGAAGACGGGCGGAGTGATGATTCAGCGAACGATGGGGAGTAGGTAGCGGTGCTCAGGAATGTATAGTATCATGTAAGTTATCCTATCTTCGTGCTTCGTACTTTGACTTGATTTCTAAGCTTTCTTTGGCTTGGTTTCTCATGTATGAAACGGCTTCGATATACTTCGAACAATCGAATTGCGTCGAAGTTGACACTTCGATTTGCTTCGCTTCGCTCCGCGGCAAAGCGGCGGCATCAATAGGCCGATCAAGGGGCTTTGGCGATAAGATTCCCTGTCCCTGACACGAACCCCCCTGAGAGGGGAAGGGGGTCGACCGAAATTTGGGCAGAGAATGGAGTGGGTTTGAGCGGAACGTGTTCAGCACCCCGTGGATTTCGGCCCGTTGGTGGTCCGCACGCGTGCAACCTGGGGGTTTAACAACCTTTACTCGACCAATTATCCCTCCAGGACCCCGGACGCTGCTGCAGATGTTACCGTAAATGGGTCTCGGAGATATATGGAAAAAATGCCCCCAAATGGTCAAAATACAGCTTGTTGCAAAAAGCTGGTCCAAACAAACCCCCGCGCGATTTTTTCCTCTCGAAAACTCGTAACTCCAGGCCCACAACGTCTACTGATCCAGAACTATAAAATGAATTATAAAATAGATTTTTTTTAGGAAAAAATTCACCCCAAATTTCAATACCTATTTCCCAGTATTATAGGCATATCGGACGAATTAGCCGGTCCGGAGGCACGGAAGCCTGCTATAAAGCGAAAAATACTTTATGGGTTACGATATTAACCAGAGCTAAATTAATTTACAAGTGGCGAGGGCCCCGATTATCTCCCGTTTCGGGTGCGCAGCGCGAAATTTTGCGCGGAAGGGAAAATGGCATACTCCAAGATGAAAACCAAATGTCCCGCGCACTATACGCGAATTTCCTTTTGAATTTCAGTTTTCTAACGCATCTTGCCGTTTCTCGCTACGTGCGGTGTCTAGAGCTATGAATTTTTTATTCAAGTGGGGGAACAGTTGGGGCGTGGGTTTGTTTGGACCAGCTGCATATCCAAATTTACGCTACCCTTCACCCTCTCTAACGCATTATCTAAAATTTCAAGTCTCGGTTTTGGGGAGGACTATCTAAATTTTGTCTGGTCGTTTCGGTGACACACCTCCTTGGTGGTCTTTACTGAGGACGCTGGTGCGTCAGCACGAGTGAGCTCTCGTGCGTGTCCTAATCTTCGATTCGTACTGCCGAAGTAGTGTTATACAAGATGTTCCGCCTAGACTGTTATTTAATTTTTCGGCGCTCGGTTTCGAGCTCGGGCCGTTTCGGTGGGCGACCTATCCAATTTTGTGGGACCTAAGTCGAAGATATCTGAATTTACGGTACCTCTTGAGCACTTTCATTACGGTAGCATTTGCAGCAGCATCCGGGGTCCTATCCTTCCATACAACTCCCGTCTCTTCCACCGCCGGCCCGCGCGAACCCCCTCTTCGGCTTCCTTGGCTTCCTGGAACCCACGTCCGCAATAGGTATCGGGTATCAGTGGACTTCCTGTATCCCTTTGCCCATTTGGCGTCAGCACGATTACCTCTTCACCGCGTTCTGTCGTGTTTAAAAGGCTTCGGGAATCGCGAATGGCACAGGTTATCCACAGTCTCATCTCTCCATCCCTCTGCTCAAAGAAATATGTCTTCTACTGAAGTCGCAACTACCAACATGCCTTATGTACGTCTAGGCAAGTCCGGGCTCAAGGTATCTCGATTAATCTTGTGCGTAACGCCATGACGTTTCATCATCTGGTTGGTAAGGCTCTAACGGCCGTGATTTCAGAGGATGCATGAGCTACGGCTCCCCCGAATGGCAAGGCTGGGTGCTCGGCGAGGAAGAAGGTAGCGTATCTTGCTCGACATGGGTTCGCTCATAGTACTAATGGTTATCATGTATGTATGTGTAGGCGTCAAGCATATAAAGGCTGCTTACGATATGGGTATCAACGCCTTCGACACGGCCAACCTTTACTCCAACGGGCTTTCAGAGGTCATCTTGGGTAAAGCCATCAAGCAGTACAGCCTCCCCAGAGATGAGATTGTCATCATGACAAAGCTGTGCGGTACTGTTGGTCGCTCGACATCAGATTACCTTTCTTTCGTGTCGCAAGAAGAGCTCGGTAAACAACGCTATGTAAATCAGCAAGGGCTAAGCCGTAAGGTTCGCTATCTGCCCACGCACTACTAAGTTGACTGGATCCGTTGCTCACTCGATTCCTGACTCACGTAGCATATCTTTGAGAGCGTCAAGCATTCTCTAGAACGCCTCCAGCTCGATTACATTGACTTATTGCAATGTATGGTCGTCTGGCTTGTTGTTGCATCTTTCCTAACCTCTAGATTCTCTTCAGGCCATCGTTTCGACTCCAACACGCCAGTCGAAGAGACAATGCAAGCTTTGGACGATGTCGTCAAAGCTGGCTACGTGCGATACATCGGAATGTCTTCCTGTTACGCTTGGCAGTGTACGTCTCGCTTTGCATGTATTCCGATAGGACCGCCTTATGCTAACATCTCAGTCAAGTCCACAAAATGCAGAACTACGCTCGCGAACACAACCTCACGCAGTTCATCTCCATGCAAAACTTTCACAATGCTGTCTATCGAGAAGAGGAGCGTGAGATGGTTCCTTTGCTCCAGGATCTGGGTGTTGGGATGATCCCTTGGTCGCCACTCGCGGGCGGGCTCTTGGCGAGAAGAGTTACTGAGGAGAGTGTAAGAGGTCAGACCGATCAGTAAGTCAAACAGTGAGCTGATCCTTTCCTCTCAAGCATTGACCACGTTCCCGCGATTTAGGTATGTGAAACTTGCGCCAACCGAGCCTTTTATTCTTGAGATCAACGCAAAGTAAGCACGTCCTTTTCTCGTCGTCGTTTCACTTGCCAATTCATGGGACGAAATTTTCAGAGTCGCTGAGATTGCCGAGAAGCGCGGAATTGGTATGGCTCAAGTTGCACTTGCGTGGTCGCTCTCGAAGCCGTTCATTTCGGCCCCCATCGTCGGAACTACCTCCCTCGACAAGTTGAAGGATCTCGTTGGTGGGTTCTTACCTTTGACCACTTGCCTTGAACGCGAAGTTAACTCGGATGTATCTTCGATGTATTGCAGAGGGCATCCAGGTGAAGCTTACGGAGGAGGAAATCAAAGGTATTGACGATCTTTATCGCCCAAGGGCTATTATGGGACACGCGTAGCTGTATTGCATTTTCCTTCGAATCTTGAATAGTAACATGTAATAAATCCCGCTTTGATTTTACTCCTTATTTTGGACAATAAGAGAGCCCAACTAAAAGATCCATGCTCATGTCTCCACCCTCCTCGCCCGCCATCGCTGAGTGTGCCTGAAATCCATCTTGCACGTCACTGTGCGTATCTGTTTAGTCTGTATACCATTATGTTCATCAAAATTGCCCTATCGCGATCAGTTCCCGAGCCCTTATTCTAACGCGTTATTGGAAGTACCTTGCCCGATACATTGAGGGTGCTCGTGGGCAGATACTGCAGTCAAACCGCTCTTTTATCTGGCTTGTACCGACTTCCTCTTCCTTGCGCAGGCCGAGGATCGAGCTCAATTCATCTGGATGACTAAGGGAGATTAAATCGCTAGTTTTTGATCGGCCTCATCGTTCACGAGTGCATAAACAAGCAATAGCATGAAACCAATAGAAGATTTAGCATTTGTCTGAAAGACGCACGGTGCTTAAAATTTAGGCTTCAAGGATCTCGGGCTCGCTTCGGGCTGCGGGTACGGGGACCTTTAAGGTCGGCACGTGATGCTTCGGCCTCGAATACCCAGAGTGGAGGTCGGCTGGTGCCTCGCGAATCTCCCCTCCACCCCCTGTACCGCGTTCCAATTGGTTCATTTAACGCTACCTTCCACAATCAGTATCGAATCTAAGTGGAGGTCCTGCGTTCCATGGCCCCTTGACATCACCCACGGCGCCACGGGTGCCTTTTACAGTCCTCCACCTTTAACTTATAAGACTCACGAACACTCCGAGTGGGACGCACGCAAGTACCGCAGTTCCACATACCTTCCGCTCACTACCGATGTCTACCGCCGAAGTTCCAACCTCCGATATGTCTTATGTCCGTCTGGGCAAGTCAGGGCTCAAGGTGTCTCGATTGATCCTGTACGTGCCAAGGATCTGCTGCTCTCTTTCACCGGAAAAGCCTGACAGTAGGCCTTAAATATCAGAGGATGTATGAGCTACGGCTCACCGGAATGGCAAGGATGGGTTCTTGGTGAAGAAGAAGGTAACTAGCATGTGTTCATCCGGGCGCCGTGTTCCTCATCATAGCGGTCGCCACCCGGAGGTCTCAAACACATAAAAGCCGCTTACGACATGGGCATCAACGCCTTCGACACGGCCAACCTCTACTCCAACGGGCTTTCCGAGGTCATCTTGGGCAAAGCCATCAAGCAGTATAACCTCCCCAGAGATGAGATCGTCGTCATGACGAAGCTCTGGGGCACCGTTGGGCGGTCGACCTCGGACGCTCTCGCGTGGGCCTCGCAAGAGGAGCTCGGGCAAAAACGTTAGGCAAATCAGCAAGGACTAAGTCGGAAGGTTTGTTACCTGCATCTATTTCGTCGCTAGATGGGTCTATCGTTAACCCGGTCACTCTTCGCGTAGCATATTTTCGAAAGCGTCAAACACTCCTTAGAGCGCCTTCAACTTGACTACATCGACCTACTGCAATGTGTGTTGCCCGTGCGCGCTCGTCTTATTCGTTCCTAACCGCTAGACTCTCTTCAGGTCATCGTTTCGACTACAACACACCGATCGAAGAGACGATGCAAGCTCTCGACGATGTGGTCAAAGCTGGCTACGTGCGATACATCGGAATGTCTTCCTGTTACGCTTGGCAGTGTACGTCTCGCTTTT
>WSUI01000433.1:0-27480 GCA_019633595.1 Tulasnella sp. UAMH 9824
GATAACAGACAATGGAAGACTACATATTTCCCCAAATAAATAGAAGACTACAGGTGCCTATGGTACCTCACCGTTGGCCACATATTTTTGATCAACTATGAGTAAATATACCTACCAACATAAGGGGCCATTCATTATATAGCAGGAACCCTTTTTCCTGATGTTACAATGGCTGCCCACTGCACTCAGGGCGCACGTAGACAGAAAGGAACTCCAAGGCAATTAATATCCAAGAGAACGCTCGACCAAATCGAGAATATTCCATTTGCTTAGGAATATGAGGGCTTGATACTTGTTTGCTGTGGCCTTGTTGACATTGTCATTGATTGTCGACCAAGCTGCATAGCATGAAGAAAGGGACTCGCAGGAGAGCCGGATATGAAGCTTTCCAGGTAGTGTTTGGGCTTGATCATTCTTTGAACGACAAGGTTGGGTATAACCAGAGGGTTTGGTTTACCGAAGCATACATATATTTATGCACCTCCGTGGCACGGTCTGTGTGACCCCTCAAAGTGACACCGGCGACCCGAAGGTCCCCCGTGTTTGTCTCTCACTCATACCATAATTGGCGCGATAGATCCTATGGACTTTTTCCGGAAAGTCGTCCTTTAAATAGCATGAGAATCAGTATCCCTGAAGCTGCTGGGGCCGTGGCAACCCTCTGCGGACGTAGGAGCATATAAATTGAGTGATATAACCGGAATATTGCATCAAACATCATAGAAATTATAGGATAGGGACAAGAAGCGAGGAAGCGTGAGCACCGTGGGGGGTCCCGGGACCATGGTCGATAAAAATCCGCTGTCACAGACTTATTTCTACATTCAGAATCAACGCCCATTATATTTTCACACTATCGAATGCAAAGAAGAAGCGATATCACACAGAATTATCTCCATAGCAAGAATCTTGGTCGAGTCATACGAAGTCTAGCATGAAGACAGTTGAGTCAAGACGGTATTTGGATGTATTTGGGGACCAGAAACTCGTTCTGCCACTTTCTTTGTCAGAATGTACGTGACAAAAGACCTATGGCCTAATTCTTGCCAAAGTGTGCTTCGTGCTATAGCGACCCGGCAAGACAACCACATGAACATAATATGATATTCATCTCCAAAAATGGTCTCTTGACACAACCTCATATAATGGCCCTTCGCGACCTTGGGCCACGCCAAAGCCGCTACACTTGTAATGGCTGCTGTCGGTACATCCCCGGGTACGTGTTGCGTTGCCGGTTATGTCCCCCAGGAGGATTCGATGTGGTGAGTTTGTCTATACTTCCTGCTACCCAAATCAACAGTGAAAGCTAATTTTGCTCATCTGATTATCCCCCAGTGTCTTGAATGTGCTGAAATGGACCGCGCGACGTATTTGCATGACCGTTGGACGCGCGTGGTCCCTCATGACTTCGAAATAGGCAAATATATCGAGTGACGGAGGTCACGATTACTGTTGATTCAAGCTCTACTTTGTGCCGTATGTGATAGCAGCAGTGTGTCGGAATGCGTTGAAAGCTGGGGGGTCTGGAACTTACAACCTCTGTCACGGATATGCTATAACAATGGCGAGCCTTTCGTCGACGAAATCAATCTCGTGTCTCATAGACCCAACAATGAGTCTGTGCTGCGTAAGGCTGCGCCATCCCCTGATACTTAAGGGATGGCAGTGACCGACCCAACCAAAGCCATACCACCATCGCAGTCCCGCTAAACAGAGGATATTAAATATAAGCAGAACCTACAACAAGCGTGCAGGCGCCAAAAATCGTGGGTTTCGTGTGCCACCACCAAAGGACGTCCAGTGACGGCGCAAATACCCCAAGATTTCGATACTGCTCCGGAAACCAGTAGAAGCGCAGGACGCTTACTCAAGAAGGAACCCACAGGTATAATTTGAGATGGGCAAAGGAATTAGTCCTATCTACATTGATAATCTCTCCATTCGCCTCAAGGCTCGGAATAGGACCAACACCCAACGGGCTTTACCCAACTCGCTCTTCTCGTTATCACCACCCCGCATCCATTACTTGGCCATCTTCGTCTGACAATCATTCACGTTATGAGTTCCAGTCGTTACCATCTTAGACGCTGGAGCTGAACACCACGCACGTCCTGCCAGCGGTATCCCCACCACGGCTTCATCCTCACCATGAGGGCCGGCAACGCCCCCAGTCCAGGTCCCACCACCAGCAACACCAGCAGGCGATGTCAGTTCCTCTGTTTGGCCACTGTAGCTTACACAGTCTACAAGCAGTTGACTATCTGCTGTATCTAATTCACTGCGTAATAATCAGAGAGGAGGTCGGACCGGGCCGAAAGTTGCCGAGCATGTGAGCCGATGAAGTGAGATCCCATCTCGCCCTACCCAACAACCAATCGGAAACGCGCCCTTACTGCGCCATGTTCTGAAAAGTTCCCTGGCGGGTAAAATTTGGTGAAGAGGGTCTAACAACACTCTAAATGTCGGATAAGGATGTATTAAAAGTTATACAATATTTTGACACCATAATAACCCATTGCAGTACACTGTCTACAAGAACCCAGTGTTGTTCCTTTGATCACTGTTCGTCATGAAGTGCTGATTTGATTGCCCCAGCGAAATCCGCAATGATATCTGCAATCGACTCGATGCCCACCGAAACCTGTGTGGCGTGGGGTACAGTCAATTAGTAACGGGCTCGATAGGCTCCAAAGGTCACTCACCCTTATAAGGTCGGGGGTCACGCCAGCCGCGAGTTGTTCCTTGGGGCTGAGCTGTTGATGAGTGGTTGACGCAGGATGAATAACCAGTGTCTTGGTGTCACCTAAGTCCTCGAGTCAGCTATACAAGCGCAAGTAGGCCAGGGGAAAAAGAGTTCACGAACCGACGTTGGCAAGGTTGCTCGCAAGACGGAGGTTATCAATGACCTTGCTTCCGGCCTCGGTACCTCCCTTGACACCAAAGCTGAGCACTCCACCATAAGCACCCGGTCTCAAGAGACGCTTCGCAGTCTCATGAGAGGCATGAGAAGGCAACCCTGGGTAAGACACCCAAGCAACGTCCGGGTGGTTTTCGAGCCATCTGCAATGGTGCCCCGCTTGTAAATATACTGATAAGTCTGGTATGAGTGAGACGTACTGAGCTAGCGCCAGTGCATTGTCGCAATGCCTTTGGACTCTGAGAGACAAGGTCTCGAGGCCTTGGATCACGAGGAATGCAGCGAATGGGTCCATGGAGGGTCCAAGATCGCGGAGGGCTCCAATGCGCAGCTTGGTCGCGAAAGCGAGAGGTCCAAAGGTTTCACTAAACTTGAGTCCTAGGAGGTAACTCTTTGTTAGTTATATGGTCGCTCGCCACCAACGACTGCTCACCGTGGAAACCTTCGGAAGGCTCTGTGAATGCGGGGAACTTGCCGCTCGTCCAATCGAACTTCCCACTGTCGATCACCACTCCGGCAATTGTGGTGCCGTGGCCGGCTATCCATTTTGTTGCGCTATGGACTGGATGGAACAATGAGGCTCCCATTCTAGTTTAGTGCGTCATTAGAATCTTACCGACGATATCGGCTCCATGCTCTATTGGCCTGACGATGTATCCACCAGCGCCGAATGTATTGTCCACGATCAAGGGGATTCCGGCATCATGAGCGACCTAAGCAACTTCGCTGTTAATTCCCAGACCTCAGGGAATGAGGGCCAAACCAACCTTAGCAAGTTCCGGGATTTGTGCCACGTTGTACTTTGGGTTCCCGATAGCCTCGGTAAAGATTGCCTAAATATTGAATAAGACTTTAATTTCATTTGGCGGTGATTAATATTCAGAAGCAGTTACCTTGGTGTTCTCGTCGATGGCGGCCGCGAAGTCCTCAGGGTTGTCGCTCTCGACGAACTTGACGTTGATCCCGAACTTCTTGAAAAAGACTGGACAAGAGATGAGCATGGATTTATGGAGAAAGAAAGTCATTATGTACCTTTAAACTGGTTGAAAGTCTAAGATTCGACAACTATCACGTCAGGAACGCCTCGTGTCAGAATTGTACTGAATTGGTTACTTACACCTCCGTACAGGCAGGTCCTATGAATGAGCGGAGAGGTCGGCGAAGCTCTTTAAGGTGCGGATTGAACAACTTACGAGCTGACGATGTTGTCCCCATTGGATGCGAGAGTTGCAATGGCCAGGAATTGAGCAGCTTGGCCGCTGGCGGTGGCAACTGCAGCAACCCCTCCTTCAAGCGCTGCGATCCTATTTTCGAAAACTTCCTAAATGCATGAGAAAAAAAACTGTGTTGGGTCGTTGTCTTGAGTAGCTTTGTGGAGAGGACCGCTTACGACTGTTGGGTTCTTGACTCTAAGCAAGCGCACCCCGTATCTTCAGCATTGAAGGAAGCGAGCGAATCAGTCTATCCCGTACCTGGAGTAGATATTGCCTGTTGCCCGCAGAGCGAACAGGTCGGCGGCATGCTGGAAGCCAAGGTGGCTACAATTAGCGACTAGAAGTGACATGGGGCAGCGGGGCCTTACCTGGGAGCTGTTGAACACAAAACCCGTCGAAGCGTAGATTGGGACAGCTCGAGCGTTGGTTGCTGAGTCGGGTTGGTGACCAGCATGTAACTGGAGGGTGTCGAAATCAGGAGTTCTGGAGAGACGCAGAAGCTCAGTGCATTTCCTGGAACAAAAATGAGAGGTTCATACCTGTGGAATTTCTGGATACCGGACATGGTGGAGTTGGCTAATGTAGGGGGAGATCGAAAAGGTTGATGAGTAGTGGAGTTGGGGCTTGAAGCTGGTCATTCGATCGGCTTTATATATCTTATTCGCATGCAGAAACCTGTGCATTTCATGGTCAACGCTCTTGAGCGTCTATGCACTCGGGAGGGAGAATCTTGCTGTTGGCACGTTGCGCTCGGCTACTAAGCCAAGGCCGGCGTTCATTACGCGTGGTTCGCAGTGGTTGCCGCTGACTCCGGGGGTGGCGGCATCCGGCACCAACGCCACCGAAGTTCACCGAGGACCCTATCCCTCACCCCCCGTATCTGGTAATTTTTCTAAATCAGCTGGGTTTTTGAGACGCTCATTCAACGGATCAACTTGATTTGGTTGAAGCGCGTGGGTGACCTGTGCAAAGGTTGTACTCAAGGACGTGTGGGGAATTAGCGCGCGCGGATATGAACCGCCGAAGGGAGGAGGGCAGCTGAGGAGTCAAGTGGCAAGAATGAATTTCACAAATTTGCAAATAAGGGAGATTCCATAAAATAGAGCGGCATAGAGCTGTTTGCGGGGAGCAATCAGAGGGACAAATTTGAGGTCATTGGTGGTTCGCTAGCATGGCCGATTGAGATCCGGCAGACGCGCGTTGGCTTCATGACCAAAGTGGAGCCAGGTCAGATGAAGTCGAGCGCACGTAAAGCAGCTTCATGACTGTGGAGCGAGGTATTAATCGATAAGAAACACATGTTGCAGCTTTCTTCGTCAAAATCTCGGTCGGAAATCGTAAACAATTACGATCTTGGGGGTTGCAGCGTGCAATCATGCACATCCTCCCCGGACACGTGCCGAATACCCCGTGAGATTCTGGTGCTGGATCCGCACACCCCAATTATGGGCGCGTAGCCGATGCATTCAATTCGGCAAGTGTCTTTATGACCAAAGGGCGAGACAACTAGAGCCTGGAAGGAATATAGATTCTTCCGTGAGATTTTCGTGGACGAACACTCTCGGCTCTGCAGGCCTCAGCACAGTAGAATAGTGTCGGTGACAGCTTCGACTGTAGAGCAGGACACTAGACTCTTTGGCGTTGGCGGGCAGGTGACATGGAGGGAACGACCGCACCGTTGGTTTCGAATGTAGGAGGAGTGAATAGATCGAGCGAACTTGATTGGGGTTCGATGAAAACGATGTAGACATTCTGGAGTAGGCAGTTGGACCTTGTGTCCACTCCAACTCCTATCTCAATAACAGCTGATGAGTGTGACCCTAAATTAACGGGGCGGCAGTTATTATCCAGACTCACCGATCGACTCTCAGTACGGAGATTAAAAGCGAAAGGGACCTCCCTGAAGCATTGCCTTCCAGTCGAAGATGGTTCCATACACATCGGCCACTGGATTAAACATGAGGAGCGCGTTCTTTATTCGTCCGTTACGCCACAATCATGGGACAGTCAACTGGCCGCGGCACGTTTGGGTTGGTGGAGAGGCTCGGAGTTTCTGACAAGGATGCATAGGTCTCGTCTCGAAAGCCGCTGCGTTTTGGAAGTTGTGAGAACGACTGTGACACCCATCCGAAGGCCGTATTGATGCACAGATAATAAGAGAACCATCATCTGGCCTTCGTAAAGTCCACCTGCAGGAATTTCTTTCCTGCCCCTCCTGCTAGACGTTCCGTAAATTGACAAACGAAAATGACCTTCTGGATATTTCTCCAAGAGAGATTGTATACTCCACCAAAACCAAAAATTTTGGTCCTGGAACCATAAACCTCCTCGAGTCTGTGCTATGTCATCGAGCTCATGTTGGGAGGGAGTCAGGAAACGAAGTCTCTAAATCTTGGGGTTTCCTTAACATCACGCGGAGTCGATCGATTCGTTGCGTCGCACTGCCGCTTCCAAGTAGGTTTGAGTTCAATTTGGATGAATTATCTGAGTTGGAAGCTGCCTTTCTCGGACCATTGCTCTGTGGAGTGGCGGGTCCAGACCGGAGTCTCGTGGATCAAATCACACAATTCCCTATAAACCTCCTCCACCGGCTAACAGTCAGTCATAGATCTCGCTTGAGGTATAATTTGCAGCTGACCTGTCTTATGGTAAGGACATGCCTCACTGCCAAAGGAGAAATTACAGCCCCAAAGATATCGGGCATGCAGGAAAGGACGATGTGCATGTGGCTGATAACCCCTCGGTAGACCCATTTGGTATTTCTGGAGCTGCCGAACGTTAAGAAGAGTGGTACACTTGTTTTCGGTATTCTCGTCACTGCTAAACATCTCCTCGCATTAGGGAAGCGTGAGTAACGGTGGGCGAAGCGGTGAACCAAAACAACTGTCAAAATCGACGGGTCAGCAAGGCCTCGTTCTTACGTCCCTATTTCCGTCCAGGTCCTGCAGTACCAAGTAGTTCAAGTAGGGCTTCAGGCAGTAGAGAAGGGATTATGTCATTGAAAAGCCTTAACAAAAGGAAGATGAAGTAAAAACATCAAGCCATAGTCCATATTCGAGGGGAGGTAAACAAAACCAATAAAATCACGAGTCACTCTGATCCGTCGCCTTCTTCTTCCCCTCCGCAACAGACGAAGACGAAGTAGAAGAAGAGGAAGACTTTCTAGTAATCCACTGTCGAAGGGTTCCGCCGATACCCGAGAGGCGAGCATAGGATTTCGGTCTTCTAGACGAGTGGGGGAGGGAAGGTGAGAAGAAAGGAGGGGTGGCTAAGAATAGGGCGAACGTACTGACTGGGAAGGCGGGGAAAATGAGGTGCTCACTGCTGTTGGGTGGCGTTTGCGTCGGGGATAGCGAGTTTGAAGGCGTGGTCAAAGTCAGCGATGATATCCGAAATGTCCTCGATTCCGACCGAGACCTGTTAATGCGAGCCGACTATGTATCAGCAATTCGGGTTTCGAGAGCTCGTCGTAACATGTATACGTACTCGGATAAGATCAGGAGTAACACCAGAGGCGAATTGCTCCTCGGCCGTCAACTGTTGATGCGTAGTGGTAGCTGGGTGGATGACGAGTGTCTTGGCATCACCTATCCAGACGCAACATTGTATGAGCATATCGAAAGGAAAAACTTTTCCTGGCTCATGGGGTCGCATCGTGGAGAGTTACTCACCGACGTTGGCAAGGTTGCTAGCGAGTTTCAGCTTGTCGACCACTTGGCTGCCAATCTTGGCGTCACCCTTAACACCGAAGCTCAACACACCGCCGAACGCGTTCTTCCTCAAGAGACGTTTGGCGTTCTCGTGAGACTGGTGAGAAGGTAGACCAGGGTAAGAGACCCAAGCGACCTTGGGGTGCTGCTCCAACCACCTGCGATTCAGGACCGTTTAGTGAGTAACATAGATACATGATAACCCGGGGATTGAGGAGAGGGAAATGAAAACCAAAAACTCACCGAGCCAACGCCAAAGCGTTGTCGCAGTGCCTCTGAACTCTGAGCGAAAGAGTCTCCAATCCTTGGATCAACAAGAACGCGGCGAAGGGGTTCAAAGCGGGACCCAAATCACGGAGGATTTCGACGCGGAGCTTGATAGCATAGGCGATGGGACCGAAGGCCTCGCTGAATTTCAGGCCTATTCGATACAACTTATGAGACGGGAGTAGTGAAGAAAACTTGGGAAAGCTAGGCGCACCGTGATAACCCTCAGCGGGCTCAGTGAAGCTGGGGAACTTGCCGCTCTTGGTCCAGTCGAACTTGCCACTGTCGACAACGATACCGCCAATAGTGGTTCCGTGGCCGCCGATCCACTTGGTAGCGCTGTGGACTGTTTACGCGCGTTTTGTCATTAACAGCCTTTAAGGAAAGGGAGAAAGAGGGCGTGTAACTTACCGACAATGTCGGCACCGTACTCGATGGGTCGAACGATGTAGCCTCCAGCACCGAAGGTGTTGTCGACAATGAGGGGGATACCGGCGTCGTGAGCGACCTATTTTACGAGTTGCAGGCCAGCTATCAATAACTCGAGCAGTAGGGCGCTGATGAGGGCTGCAACTCACCTTAGCGATTTCGGGAATGCGTGGAACATTGTACTTGGGGTTTCCAATGCTCTCGATGTAAACGGCCTACAGAAACACGAGTGTTCGGTTTCAGTTTGAAACGCGGGGGGAAATTGCGATAGAGCTCACCTTGGTCCTCTCGTCGATCGCCTTTGCCAAGTCCTCGGGCTTGTCACCGTCGACGAACTTGACGCCAATGCCGAACTTCTTGAAGAGAACTAGAGAGCAAGTGAACGAAATGTTAGAGTTGTGATTATCGAAAGTCATTGGTAGGTCGACATACCCTTGAACTGGTTGTAGGTCTGGTGGGCGATGTCGGAGAAGCTAGGTCAGAGAGGAGCTTGGACCGTGTTCGGGGGACTAGAGACTTACTCCACCGTAGAGGAACGAACTGTAAAACAAAAGGAAAGTTAGCCGAGACTTTCCTTGAATGTCATGGGGTGGTTCACGTACGTGCTGACAATGTTGTCACCGCTGCCAGCGATGGTGGCCACAGCCATGAACTGCGCAGCTTGACCGCTGGAGGCTGCGACCGCAGCAGCACCACCTTCTAGAGCTGCGATACGCTTTTCGAACACATCCTGCACACAAAGAGGAGGTTGATTCGAGGGCGGCGGGGATGTCCCTTCAGCGAACTACTTACGACAGTTGGGTTGCCAATTCTGGTAAGAAGATGGTGGGTATGAGTATAACTGTAAGACTCAAGAGGGCGCAGCTGCTCCGAACCTCGAGTAGATGTTTCCGAAGGCACGAAGACCAAAGAGATCAGCGGCGTGCTAAGGGTTGGGGGCGAAGGTCAAAGCGTCATTCAATAGCCGTCGCCGGCCAATGCACCCACCTCAGAGTTGTTGAAGACGAAGCTGGTGGAAGCGTAAACAGGGACAGCTCGAGCGTTGGTGGTAGGGTCAGGAGTTTGGCCTGCATGGAGTTGGAGGGTATCGAACTCGGGAGCCCTGGTAGCCGGTGTGCCGAGGTCAGTCGAGATGAGAAAAATGCGAGGGGAAAGCAAACCCACTTGTGGAAACGATCAGCTTCGGCCATTTGGAATGTAGCTTAAGAGTTGCTTAAGAGGTAGGTTTAGCAAGAAGGAGGTATAGGGATTGTGAAAGTCTGAGGCGTCCTGAATGATCTTCAGACCTATTTGTACTGCAGGTCGTTGGGGCGTCGGGTGTTGAGATCCGATAACGCCAAAAGCGTTATCGTAAATGACGAGCCTAAGCCCCTGCATGAGGACATAGCCTTCAGTATCTTCCTTGTGGGCTGCTTGAAGTTGTCGTCTGAAAACAGGATATTTGCGTCGGAATTGCGCCATTGCGTGTAGCGATGGTGTGCCGCGCCTTCGGAGGTGCACCCAGTTCAGGGACGGTCCTAGTCAACCGAACCCAGTCTAAGGGACCGCGACCTTCGGTCAGCTAAGCAAGGGGATGACTGCTCCGGCTTGGCATGCACTGGAAAGGGAAGGGATCGAGTGGACGAGTAGGGGTTTGAATGGAGTTGTTGCTAATTCTGGCGGCAGTTTGACAGCAGTGGCGATGTACTCTGTGCTTCGTAGTTGGTCAGCTTATGGCATTCTAAGGTTTTGGTGAAAGTGTGCGTAACGTAAGCACTTGGCTTGTTTGGGAATTGCACACCCAGGATGAACGGATTTGGTGATAATAGACTCACGCTTGGCAGTCGGAATGAATTTGGCGCGTCCAACGGTGTGCACGGACCGCTTCCTGCCGTCGTAACTTGTTGCTAGTCTTCGTCAGCGGCGCTTGGGGCTATAGACATGCAAGAGTGTGAGCACGTAATACTGCGCTAGTCCAAGCTGAAAGCAGCAGCGCATTTAGACGCTGGAATCGAAATGAAAATGTTGGGCGGTTAGCAAGTTGGACTGACGCCGATCAGCTGACCATAGCCGTGAGAAAGTAGTGTGGCGTTCGGGACCACGACCACAGCTTAACCTCCCCGTCCGGGCGCGTCGTATGGAGCAATAGGTGAGTTCGGTTGAACCCGCAGGGAAACAGAGCCAGCCTGCGCATGTGGAGACTGTACTACGACCTATCTATTCTACTGACATTGCCATCAGCTCTCCCGCACCTATTGCCCAATATGGTACTTCACAGACCATGAATGGCTACTGCCCTCTTCATGACATATACCCACAGTTTCTCGGTGATGGTAACGTGTAGCGTGGCTTCTCAGTGGCCATATAGCATAAGGTCGGGACTATTGCAATTTCCGAAAAGATATCGTGTAGCTTCGTTGATGATAAACCGCCGACAGGAGAGTTCGCACAATCATAAATAAGGAAAGAATCGTTACGCCAGTCATTGGATCCGGGTAACTAGTATAGACCACCTCTCAACCAACCCACCCTCTGTTGCCCGGGGCTGCACGGGTCCTCCCCTGGCTCTAGTCGGAACCGTGAGAGGATCGACGGATCTGGAGTTTCTGCCTCCTCAAACCATGAATCCAGCCACTCCCGCCGCGGTTGACTCCGCCGTCAATATCCTCTTACAATCCATCTTTAACGAGAACCGCAATACACTTGAGGCGGAAAGGTCCGTTTCTTGAACTTCTTGAACACGCGGTTCTAACGTAATTATTGGTCCGACATCCAGCAAAACACGCTCGTCAAGTTATCGAAAGGACACCAAGACCCACGCTAGCTCGCTTGCGCACGTCGATGATCACGTAGAAGCCATCAAATTGACGCTTGACAGCGTTCAACGTCAGCTTCTTCAAAAGATATCGACACTTCGCACCGAACACAATCGGATGATACCTCTTCACCAGCTTCCTATCGAAATTTTCATTCGAATAATCAGCGATGCATTGGCACCTCTTCGGACTCTCGGCCGGTCTCGTTCAACATGCTTGAGTCGCCTCGTCAGATTCTCCCCGGTTTGCAAGCGCTGGAAGGACGTAATCGAAGGGACACCCTCGTTCTGGACCATCATCGACATCCTGGACCCCCCAGCTATCATCTCCGCCGCGATATCCCGTTCAGAAAGCCGCCCTCTGAATATCATTGCTATATCGTCTGGAATGATGCAGCTTGTATCCCACTTTCATACATTCTGCCATCCGGACAAATTGAACCAGTTTATCACCACCGCGATCACAGTTTCTCCGAGATGGCGCTCGATTCAACTTGTCGTCCCGTCTTCGGAGAAAGCGTCAGCCGTCATGAACGCCCCCGCACCTATCATGAAAAGCCTGGATTTGGAGTCCCGGAGACCAATCAGGGTTGGATTTTCAAATGGAGGTGTTGCGTTCCAGGGAACCGATCCTCAACTTCGCCGCGTTCGCTTGCATTGTGTCGCGATCCCGTGGGATTCGTATCTCCTGCGCGGCTTGCGAGACCTTTCCATTTCGGGATTGGAAACATTTGCTCCATCGTGTGAGGAGACGTTGGCGATTCTCAAGGCGTGCCCGGGCTTGGTGGCATTGAATTTGTCGCTAAAACCAGCCGCGACTGTGGAGAGTCCCAAAAAGGCAACCCCCCTTACCTTGGCCGAACTTCAATCCCTGTCATTCTCTCTCAACCCTTCTTTCGCTCTAACTCTCTTTGAGACCATCCGTTTGCCGTCGATTCGATTCGTCCACCTCCATCTCAACTTCAGCTCGGATTTAGACCACATCCTCTTCCCCAAACTGATTCAACACGCCCAATCCCTATTTTCGGTGGTCTTTAGAAAAAATTACAGTTTGTTTATAACTGTATATTCCGGTGACAGCCTGCACTGGACTTGCAAACCCGATCAAACATCTCGTGGTGGAAGGAAGTTTGAGATCACTACGCAATACAAACCTGCGAGTGAAACTCTGGAGTGCTTGGTTGAAACCCTTTTAAATCGTTTCACACCAGAGTTTGTCGAGGTTTACTTCGACTGTCCACGCCGCCTTCGCCTTTCGACGTTTCTCGAGGTGTTCGATGGTGTGGACTGCGTCAACACCATCCTGGTCAGTGGATGCGACCTCGATCCACTTCTCACCTATATGTCTTGCCCAACGGCGAGCCTCCAGTGGGGGTTTCCAAAGCTGGAACGACTTACAGTTTACGCCTGCAACTACAACCCGCTAAATCTGTTAAGCATGGTCGAGGCGCGGTACGGACAGGAGGTACAAGGAAGCAGTATCCCATACAACCAGCCCGAGCTCCCCCCTCCATTGAAATCGATAACAATCAGCCACGCAGATGGAGGAGCCAATAGAGATATTCTTGCCTTAGTAGAAGATATCCTTGGACCGGATTGTTTGCAGTATGATGAGGATGCCGACTGCTGAACTTACGTACCTATGTTAGTCTTTATACTTCAGGAAGTCCTTCGAATGGATATTATTCAGATCGAGCGATGCTTCGGGTGGCATGAAAAAGTCCGCGGAGCGTGTGAGAAAGCTCGTAGACTGAGCCTGTCAACATTAAGCTTTAATTGATTGCTCGCCAACGTCACATTTTCGAGTCTATGTCCCTCTTGCGGCTGTTGTGATTGGTCGCGCGGTCTGCGGACAAGATGACTTGCTGCCTAGGTAGCCTTCCGCCCATCAGATACCGTCGTACTCATACACGAAACATGAATCACGTGCGCGTGTTTAGATGGTGAACCGCGTCTTCGTTGGGGGCTCCTGTTTTAGGCGTGGCTCCCAGTGGACCGGTTGTAGGGATGGGGACCTTCGATTTACTAATCAAGGGGACGACTGGTCCGGCCCGAGTGGGAGAAGATGTTTTTGAATTGAATTGTTGCTTATTCTGGTGGCAGCTTTGAGGCTGTGGCGATGTATGCTGTGCGTCGCGCTAAGGTTGCTTATGGCATTCGAATATATCGTGGAAGTTGCTTAACGTAACACTTGACTCATTTAAGAGGTGCACCCCGATGACCCACCTGATTGATGTCGATTGGCCCACATTTGGAAGTTGAATCGGATTTGTGCTCCTTTGGAACGGCGTGTATGGGCCGCTTCGTGCTATTCTCATGGTAACAAGTCTTCGTCAGCAGCGCTTGCGGGCATAAAAATGCCGAGCAAGTGAACACGTAAATGCTAGTTCAAAACCGCGGTAGAGTTAAACGCTGGAATGGAAATGAAAACTTGGGCGGTCACCAACGGACGTCAAACAGCTGACCATAATTGTGCGAAACTGCTGTGGCATTTATGAACACGAATACCCGCCTCCAGGTCTCAGATGGGGTCATGAGCGGTTCGGTTGAGAGCACCTAGAAATCAGGCAACCCGACGTGTGAAGATATTTTGATATGATCTGAGCATTCTAATACTCAGTGAGATCTTCAGCTCTCCCGCAGAGAACAAATACTTAGTGCTATATTGGATACTTAACTCGCAAGAGAATGGGGTTCTATCGCCCTCCCTACGATACTTATCCACAGTGATGTCGATTAATAATAATGGGTAGCACAGCTCTTCAGTGGTTACACCGTATATGTTGAGGCGCGTAGATTCGTTTCGGAGACTCGGCTGCGACAAGCCGCCGAACTTTTCGGACCGCTGCTAGACTTGGAAAGAAGTTTTCATTGAGCCTAGGTAGTTAGTAGATTCCCCCTCCTCCGGTGTCCAATTCACCCTCCGTTGGCGCCGGAACGTCAGTGCCGGAACGTTAGTGGTTGCATTGACACTTAACCGTGAGAGGATCGACGGACTTGAACTTCTAAACCATGGATCCGGCCACTCCCGCGGCAGTTGAATCCGCTATCGATATCCTCTTACAGTCTATACTTAACCAGAACCACGATGCACTGCAGGCAATGAGGTCTGTTCTTCCAAGGGCATAAAGACGCGGTTCTAACGTAATTATGGGTCTGTCCAGCACACCACACTCGTCAAGTTATCGAACGGACACTAAGACGCGCACTAGCTTGCTTACGCAGGTCGATGACTACGCAGAAGCCATGATATCTACGCCTGGTAGTGATCAACATCGGCTTCTCGAAAAGGTATCAACACTCCGCACACACTGCAATAGAATTATACCTCTCCATCAGCTTCCCATCGAAATTTTCGTTCGAATAATCACCGGGGCATTGGGGCCTCTCCGGACTCTCGACGGCTCTGATTCAACACACTTGGCCCGCCTCGTCAGGCTTTGCCAGGTTTGCAAGCACTGGAAGGACGTAATCGACGACACACCTTCGTTATGGGCCACCATCGATGTCCTGGACCCCGCAGTTATCACCTCTACTGCGATCTCCCGGTCAGCATGTCACCCTCTGAACATCATCGCTGCGCCTCATGGCCGGATTCGCGAGGATTATCATGTTCCAAGAAGATTGGACGAGTTTATCAACACGGTGATGACGCTTTCCACGAGATGGCGTTCGGTTCAACTCGTATTCGAGTCTGCGGAGACAGCACAGGCCATCATGAATGCCCCCGCACCCCTCCTGCAAACCCTAGATTTGAAGCCCACGACACAAATCTGGGTTAGTTCCCAGGCTGCGTTCCAACGAACCGATCCTCAACTTCGCCGCCTCCGTTTGTGCCGTGTCGCGACCCAATGGGACTCGTGTCTCCTGCACGGCTTGCAATACCTCTCTATTTCACAGCTGTCCAGACTTGCCCCTTCGTGTAAAGAGATATTAGGGATCCTTGGGGCGTGCCCCGGCTTGGTGGAATTGGAGTTATCCCTGAACTACGCGAGGCCGGTCGAGGGTCCCAAGAGGGCAACCCCCTTTACCTTGACCAAACTCCAATCCCTATCACTCTACCTCAGCCCTACTTGGACCTTGGATCTTCTTGAAATCATCCGTTTCCCGTCGGTTGAAACCGTCTCCCTCAATCTCGATTTCGACAACTCAAATTCCATCGATCTCTTCCCACAAATGACTCGACACATTCAAGCCCTATTTCCCGTGGTATTCAAATCACAATACAAACTACGCATAACTGTATCATCTAATACTCTGCTTTGGGCGTACGAATCCCGCGAAACAACTGGTGGGAGCAGGGAACTCGCGATCACCGCAGAGAGGATGTTTACTAGTGCAGCTGTGCGATGCCTGATTGAAACCTTTTTCCACCGATTTCCGGCAAATTCTGCCGAGTTTCACTTAAAATCTGTAGACTATTCAGGCCTTCAGATCCTTCAGGAATTCGACGGCTTGAAAGGCATCAACCCCATCGCGGTCACTCGCTGCGACCTCGACGAAGTTTTGGCATATATGTCTGGTCCAACGACGCGCGACTTATGGGGGTTCCCAGAAATGGAGGAACTTTCGATCGACGATTGCTATTACGACCCGGAACGCCTGTTAAGCATGCTTAGGAAACGGTATGGATTACAAAAGAAAGGTGGAGGCGACGTTTCAGGAAATGATCAGCTCGACCTCCCCCTTCCATTGAAACGGATCAAAATCAAGGAAGGTCCTGGAGAAGGCGACTGGAACACTTTTGCTTTAGTAGAAGATATAGTTGGGCCAGGATGTTTAGAGTTTGATGAATACCGGACCGATGAATATTGAATGTAGTATTTTCATTCCTTGTACTTGAAGAAGAGCATCGAATCGAGCTTATTCAGATTAAACGATGCTTCGGGTGAGGGGAAAAGCCTTTAAAGCGTATAAGGAATATCGTAGTTCAGCTGGCCGGCATCAGGCTTGGATTGGGTTTCTCGCTAACGGGTGTATTTTCGAGTCGATCCACCTCCCGCGGTTTGCGTCATTAATCGGGTAGTCCGCAGACAGAACTACTTGGTGCCTGGGCCGCCTTCCTTCCGAAAAAAAAAACAACCCTACAGATGCACGAAACATGAATGGTGTGTTAGATGATATGCCGCGCCTTAGGGATGTGCCTAGTGGTCCCCAACCAACCCAGTCCGGCCATCTTCAATCAACTAAGCAACGGGAGCGACTGATCCAGCTTGGCACGCGCTTACAGGGACAGTGATCCCATGGAAGGGAGGAGTGGAAGTGAATGTTGCTACTTCTGATGGCAGTTCAGATGCAGTGGCGATGAATGCTGTGTGTCGCAGGTTGCTTATGGCATTCGAAGGTCTGGCGGAAGTTGCCTAACGTAAACACTTGAGTCGATTGAAAAGCGTACACATGGGTCACATCTGGAAGCTGGAATAGATTTAATGCATACGACGGTATGTACTTGCCGCTTCGCCCCCTTGTGACTTGGCACACGTCCCTGTTAGCAGCGCTTGCGACCGGATAAATGCCGATATTGTGAACACGTAAAGTTGCGCTCGAATAGCCGGAAAACAGCATCACAATCATCCGCCGGAATGGAAATGAAAATGATGAGCGGTTCAAAGCACCTGGCGCGGATCGGCTGTGGCTGAGACCGTGCGAATATACTGCGGCGTTCGCCAACCAGACACCACCACCACCAGCTCCCGGCTGCTGCGACATGCCAAAGCTGTCCACAAGTCAGTAACCTCGATGACGACGCCAACGACAAGCTACTAACCAAATTATAAGCTAGCTCCTCCCGCTCAGGTGCAGAGACGGATCAGAACCCAACAACAAAGGCGGCGGAAGACGGCAAGCCATCGGCAGGATGATGATGTTCGGAAGAAGAACTTTCTGCAAAGGCTCCCAGTGGAGATTCTGGCAGAGGTAAGTTACCACTGCCTTCCAGATTTGGGTGACGGCTAATATCAGCCCTGAACCTGTCTTTTGTAGATTCTCTCCTATTGTTCTCTGAGAACCGTCCTCGCGGTTTCCAGGTCATGCAAATGGTTGTGCACCACATTAAACCACCCAGACCAAGCTTTCATATGGAAGAACGCCCGAAAGCGGCTCTCGCCTCCCCCTCCAGACCCACCTTACGATGTCACAGAACCCACCTACGCCGCCGTCATCTTCAGCGCTGGAAACTGTCCGGTACGCCTGCTAGCTTTGACTCGCGCGCTAGATGCCCGTTTCGTTAGTAAGTGCTGAAAATGAAATCGGATCATTGTTTGCTTTCTATCTCTCAGGCGTGCAAAACGAGACAAGTCGGTCCACCAATCAGTTTTCAGCATCGTGCACATTTCTGCACGAAGGGAACGGTAAGTCGAGACAGAGAGGGCATTGGTCTTCCACCATCATCCCCACCGTTGCTCCAGCACCGCTGACCCTAAACGGTTGCAGGTGCTGTGCAGTGGCTCTACCCGCTCGTGAGTGACTTCATCGTGACTCCGCTTTGCTATCATCTTAGATTCACCTCTAATCTACCACCAGGATAGATGGTACCCTCCTCAGCTACCAAGTTCACGCTACACTCTGGTTGCAATGCTCCGAAGGTGACGAGCCGATTCGAATCCGACCGCCTACCCTACCGAAAGGTAATTCGCTGTATTTCAACGCTCCTTTCCATCCGGCGGACCCAAGTCTGTTCCCCTCGCTTTTCCGCATCCGTAACGCCATCTTTGTGTGGGGTGCGGAACGAGATCAGGGTCTGAAGGAATGGGATGCTGCCCAAAAGGACCCCAAGACGTTTGATGCTTTGTTGAAGGTCGGTTATCGACTTTCCCTATCTGAGTGGATGGAGAGTTACTGACCGAAATTGGCATTGGAATAATGCAGAGGTGGTCGACGCGTGCCGAACGCATGTCAGAGCTTCGTGCGGTACGTCCTGTTACAAAGCCTGTGAAATTCCTCACCGTTTGCACGATTCTAAATCCGCTTCTTAGCATGACATCAAATGGCGTAAGTGGGTGGAGCTTCATAATACGCTAGCACAGGCCCGCCAGACGCGCCTGGCATCCAAGTGCGTGACATCCCTTTTCGTTCTGTCCAGTGACTCCAATTCAGCTTTTTGACGTCAAGCACCCGTTCTACCCAACAATAGGATCAGAGAACTGAGGCTGAACCTGCGCTGTGAGCGAGAAGATCTGTCCAAGTGCCCGACATTCAACGCTCTGCTCAAGTTGTGTGAAAGAGAGAGCGAGGCTGGTACTGATGTTGGTGCGTATGCGTCGTGAGCCAGTTGCTCACGTTCTAACGATACTGATGGGATCCAACGCCTACCCTCCGTACAGCATGGGGACTATACGAACCTCGAATACGAGCAGAACTCGAGCAGAATAAGACCGCTCACGAACGGCGAAAAGCGGAGCACGAGCGTTCGCTCAAACAGGTCTACGTCGAAGCTTTTCACGCAGCAGCCATCCAGTCCCTCTTCCCCCCGAATTCCACCTCAACCTCAACCTCAAGCTCCAACCCTACTCCAGTCCTACCTACACTCGAAGCATACCGCAACCTGCCGTCCATCTCCAACGTGATCCACAACATCTCCATACCTTCCAAGGGTCTCCGAAAGAAGCTGAGAACGGACGAAACCTTGAGGACGATGATCAAAGCCGACTTGGAGAAGGAGGACGCGAGGTTGAGAAAGATCATGTCAGTGAGGTTGGGGGTGAAGAAGAACTGGAAACCACCTACACCTGCAGAAGGAGGAAATAAGGATGGAGGCGTTGCTCAACATCCCTTGGACCGCCTTACCGCTCTATTCGAATGCGCGAGGTGCAGATCAGACGTCAAGGGCAAGTCGGTGGAGCGTGGCGAGCACACGGGGTTGACGCTCGAAGCTGCTGTCCGGCACCGGTGTCCATGGTACCTCCCGAAAACTCAACCCGGAGCAGAAGGGGAGGAAACGAAGAACGGCCGGGCTGGGTGGGATGCCGAGCACTTCGTTCCCGACACCACCGGAGCGGCGGTCGTCAAGCTTGCCTTAGGCTTGGCGGGACTGAACGAGGAGACTGCGACCAGAAAGGACGTGAACGCGCTTGGAAGGAGGTGGCAGTGCCTGACGTGCCCGTCGAAGTTGACGATGTCTTTTGGTGCTATTGTCAGTGCAGGTCGTTTTCAAACGTTGTGCTGATGACATCCCTAACCGTCTGTTCTTGCAGGTGGGTCATGCCAAACGCCACAAAGCCATGTCACAACCTTCTTCAGACCCATCAACCGATTCAACTGGCTCGACCGTATCTTTCTCTCTCAACTTCATTCCAAAGGCCGTCCATCGTCCCTCGAAACTCCCCGCTCCGTTACCTTCAGACGCCATCATTCCACGTTCAAAACCCAAAAATGCTGATGCCCCCAAAGTCGAGTACGGCTGTCGGCACTGCGGGTTTTATCGTATATTTGGAGAGGCTGGAGGCAAGCCTTCGCTGGCCGGGCATACGCCGAAGAAGTTCTGTGTGGATGGATTGGCATCTCACGTGTTGCGAAAGTGAGCGCCATCTTGTAACTCTTGAGCTCGCATGCAATTCGAACACTCATTACATATGCCTTTTTCTCATTCGCGCACTCAGGCATGGACTAGCGCCGCTGAGGAACGAAGACGTTTGGCTCTTCAATCTCGGGGACGAGGATGAAGCCTCGGCGGACGCTACCTCAACAGCCACCAACGAAAAGGAACCGAGTGTGAATGGGGGTCTGTCAAGCCTCACACCGCCCTCTAGTACCCCTAGTACTATCTGGCACTTCCCAGATTTGCTGGTATTCTCCCCCATCTCCCTTGACTGGCCGTTGGCACCGCCAAGTATGGTGTTGGTGGAGGACGAATCGGACTGAGGCGATTTTCGTTTGAAAACCTATCCCTGATCAAAAGAACGGGAGAAAATACACCGAATGTATTATAGTACTCTACACGAGAAACGTCGTCAGTCTTTAGTAAAAATGAACAAGTATGTCAGGTGGGCGGGTGTATATACGGGGTGAAATTCTGGAAGCACGGGACGGAGGGGTTGAGGATCACGGTACGCCCGGCGGAGAGGAGGTCAAGGATCAGAGAGAAGGAGGATCCGGAAGGGGTGTTCAGCAGGCGCAGCCTCCGTCCTGGGCAGCTTGCTGGTCTTCTGCGAGGTTCACCGCACCGCCCGGCATGGTCCGGTTCACCGCACCTGCCGAGTTCTGTCTAGGTTGGGCAGTTGTTGTCTGCCATAATTCTGGCGTCGCGATGATCTGTAGAGAGTATTAGCCTGGATCCAGTTTAGGGAGTACTACGAACTCGCCTTGTTGACGACTTCCTTAAACGCGTCTTGAACACCTATGTTGCTCTTCGCCGACGCTTCTACGAATAAAGTATCCATCCTTTCCGCGAATTTGCGTCCCTCGTCTTCTGATACAGCTCGCGAGAATTCCTGCAGATATAGGGAAGGGGTTCAGCTGCCTGGAGGTAACGCGCTAAGTGCCAACGCGCTGTACCTTGTCAACCTTGTTGCCTACAAATGGGAAACACTTCATTCGTTGCGGAACATGCAGCTTGTAATTCAGGAATACGCACCAACAAGAATTTTCACTACGTTGGGAGATACGTAGGTCTCCAATTCGGTGAACCACTTTGGTAAGGCTTCGAATGATTCACGGTTGGAAACATCGTACACTGTGGTGGAGTGTCGGAGACGAGTTCAGCATAGGGGCTTTGCACATGAAAATACAAGTGCGCCGTGGTGGGCATGACACTAACCTAGGATAATACCTTGTGCACCACGATAGTAGGATGAAGTGATGGTCCTGAACCGTTCCTGTCCAGCAGTGTCCTATCATTCGAGGTGGGAGTAAATAATTGCGGTCCATACTGAAATATTGGCAGCAGGGAAAAGCGGCAGAACCCACCCAAATAGACAGCTTTACTCGACGTCCTCCAACCTCCATCTTCGAAACTCGAAAGTCTACGCCGATAGTAGCGCTGCTCTCATCTTCGGTGAGGAAGGTCTCGTCCGCGAATCGCAGTAGCAGGGATGATTTGCCGACGCTAGAGTTCCCGATTAGAAGCAATTTGATGTTGAGCGGGGGCGTTGAAGATGATTCTGATGCCATATTCAAGAACGACGAGAAAACGAGTTTGGGCGGGTGAACGAGTTGGGAGGGGCGGTGAGCACGAGCAGGAGGGAGTGGTCAGGAGCCTGACGTAAACAAACAGGGTCAAGCGCACTCTGTTTCGCACGGTTGAAGTTGCTCTGGTCCGAGGTCCTCCATCACGAGGCTCTGCGGAGGCATCTCTGACGACCTTCGAATCATCATGCCCCGACATCCTGCACGGAGCGGTGGGTCAAATTGATGGCTCTCTGTACTTCATCTAATTCGGAACCACGCGTCTCCCAATTCAGGACGTGCCTCCACCGCTTCGAAGACCCGTTCAAAGCCCTACGACAAACATCGAAAGTTCAGGAGAAAACGAGTATATGACTTATTCACTCCGCCAGAAATACCTCCCAAGAAGGATTTCTTGCAACGACTACCCGTGGAGCTGCTTGCCGAAGTGAGCTGGACAACCACTTTTTACGGATGGTCCGGTCAGCTTAGCCCATCTGGTCATAGATACTGAAGCTCAGCTCCTCCATCACCGTTCTGGCCGTCGCCAGAACGTGCAAATGGCTTTGCGAAACACTAATCCACGAGGACCAGGAGTTTATTTGGAAAGCCGCCCGCCGCAACGGGGATCTCCCAGATCCTCCTCCAGGTTTCTCTGAACCTGCATACGCATCAGCCATCTTCGACGTTGGAAACTGTCTAGTATGCCCAACTTTTACCTCTAATGCAATAGAAGCCCAAACGCTAAACGTTCCCAAACTGACAGAACTGTCGCTGTCCTTGTCCAGAACCCCCAAGTATCTTCTACTTCGAGAATCGAATCTGTTCCAAGGTATATAGCCACTGTTACAGAGCGCTTTTGTTGCTAATATCCCGGTTAGAACGAATGTCGTCGCTCACTAAGGCGGTGGGTATTCGATGACGTTCATACATGCATGTCTAGAACCCCCCACCCTTCAGATATTTCACTTCAACGCTCGTGATTCCTGACGTCGTTGATAAAGAAATTCTCGGCGACCTTCTCCCGCGTGCGCTTTTTCGGTGGAATATGGAGTTCGTTGATGACTTCCAAGGAGTCGGAATTACCGTTATCAGTGAGCCTTCTGCGCCGCGTAGCGCCTCTATCATTGGCTGAGACCTTGCTTGCAATGACTAGCCCCAGGTTGCCGAATAAAAGACATTACAGAAATTTTACGACTGTGGAAAGCCTCAGAAGGTGACCCTCAAGGGCGAGAGCGTGTTATCGAGGTTCGGGGGCAATTCCAATTATTCGAACACTCCTATGTGTTGCTGATGTTCATCTGTTGTTGCAGCGCCTGATAGCACGCGGGATACGCAATGAACAATATTACAAGGTTTGACCCAACCAACTCTGTCAATTCTCGGTGCTAACAAGTCGCTCCTCCAGCACGAGAAGCAATACTCTAGGTGGATCCGAGTGTGGAATTATATAGAACCTAAGCTTAAAGGGCAACACAATACTTTGTGAGTCATAGGGGGTGCATCTCATCAGGCAATGGTCGTAATATTCCCCTGGCCCGACACAGCATTCAAGCCGCAGCGACCTCCTCTGGGTGGGCACTCGAAGATCTTCGAAATGCTCCAGCGTTTAAATCATTCCAGGACGCTTGTAACCGAGAACGAGATGTACTGACTCATTCATGTTAAGTCATTCCTTGTCATCCCGGGGTTTTTTTCTTTTTCTGAGGTTGCTTCCGATTTTAGGGTGGAGAGTCGCGGAACGCGAAATCGCAAAAGAGGTTGCGATTCTTGCAGAGGTCCGAATCAGACGATCGGAAGAACGGGCTCGGGTGAGACGGCAGGAAGACGTCGAGCAACTATGGCGCGGCCTTACTCAATCGCGGCCCGACAAGGGGCATTACTCCGTCCCACCGCTCAACATATTTCTTTCTTTGCCGCTCATTCGCAATGCTACAAAGACACACATAGCCGACACGTGGCCGCGATTGGACGAGGGTCACGCCTTTCTTGCATTGCTTGATACGGAAATTTCAGGTTGGGCTCGCAACACCCAGAGGACGTTGGCTGCGGCCCTCGGTTACAAAAGGACAGGCGGAAAGAGCAAGACCGCGGCAGAGCACCAGAAGGATCTCCAGGAGTTTTTGAATCGGGCTACTTCGCTGTTCGAATGCTCCAAGTGTCGGCGAACACGACCGATAGAACACGAGCAATGGACCACCATGACGCACAGGGAAGTCACTCAACACCGATGTCCAAAAGGAACCATGGTCATGCATGTTGATCCTTCGACTGGAGAACAGAGGACAAAGGAGAACAGAGATTGGAATGTGCATAACTTTGTGCCAGACAAGATTGCCATTGCTGCCATTCGTCTGGCACTCAGCGTGGCGGACCCTCCCTTTGACGAGTCGGCAAGTCTCTGGACCGTAGGCTTGGACGACCGATTTGAAGAGTTTCCCAGATACGTATGCTTGACTTGCCCGAGTCGTATTACTATGAGTATCTGGGAGATTGTGAGTGATTTTCCTTCTCGCCTTCCGTTGAGCATCTGCGTGGTTGACCATTTTCACTGGCAAAATTTCCTAGCCTGGACATGCCAAGCGCCACAAATCGTTATTCGAAGCTTCTCAAAAGACGACAAGTGGCGGAGAGGGTGGAATGAGTTTTGAACTCGGGTGGGTTGTCACGGAACTCTGCACCAAGAAGGGTGTTTCCATCCGTTCAAATCTGTACGAGCACATGGAACAGCTCATGAGCAATACTCCAGGAGGGAGGCGGAAACGGGCCCTTCGAGAATACGCCTGCCGGCATTGCGAATTTTCCTCAGCAACTAGGTCTCGCGCAGTTCGGTTGTTTACCATAGATGGACTTCAAAGCCACCTCAAGTCAAGGTTAGTGCTAATAAGTGGTCTGATATCGACATCATCTTACTATTTTTTTCCCAATCAGCCACGGGATCTACCCTCTGAGGAATGAGGATTTCTGTCATGTCCGAAAAATCTCTCCTGACAACCTGGAGCGATTCACGGAATCAGAAGAGAATCCCAAGGACTCTGGCCGACCTCGATCCGACGTAGCGGCTTTCGGAGGAGTTAGGATAGCAAGCGATGATCCCGAGTCACCGACATCGGAGCAACTGGTGGAAGACGAAGACGACAACTGAGATAGAAGACCATCAAGTGGCTGCATTCCAGTACAGAGAAAGAGGCCTAACGCGCTTCAGTTATCTGTTTTCATCTTCATGATTTTTGACCCTTGAGTGGTAGGACTAATCATACCTGTTCCCCTTAATGAATCTGTGTTAAGACGTCGTGATTCTGACAAGAACAATACGAGACCTATTTCCCTGTCTAGAGATTGGGTTAGAGTGTGCAGGAGCTTGGTAAGCCAGCTGCGTCGGTGGTCGCGATCCAAAATCATAAGAACCTCGGATCCCGGTCACTCCTGGATCTTGTCGCCGAGTTACCCCATGGGGGGAGTCCGAACCTGAGCGAGAATCCACCCACGCGACCCTCGGAACACCAGCACTAGTACTACTAACCTGAGCTGCCTATATGTTAGCTCCCACTCATCGCCTGGGAGTTTGATGCGTGTATCGTAGCCGCGGTTTTTCTCGAGTGATGTTCAGTTCAGACGTTGCGCCCGTCCCTGCACGGGGAGACAGCCAGGCACGATTCCGTCAGTCTACGGCAAAATCCTCAATTTCAATCCCACCATCCCGCAGCTGACGACAACGAGCCCATAGACGACGAAGACGCCTCTAGAAGAGGTCTCTAGTGAGAAGGAGTCGTGTCTATCGCAAACGGGTTACTCGGAGTCACGGAAGACGAGTCGACGTCTGTGCAATCATGGCGCCGAGTTCGATCGCCCCCAAGGCTCGACGGATCTCGTACGTTGTCCCACCCCCGCCAACGCAACCACGGCGATTAGTTCTCCCTTCATTGGACACTCCACGGCACGGTCGAACTGCTCCCATTCTCATTCCAGCCGATGACAAGTCGGGAGGGAACACCCCAGTCAAGGCGTCATCGGCAGCGGCGTCATACTTCACGAATGCGGGACAGAGCAGCCACCCTCAACATCGTTTGGGAGTTATGGCGCTGGCCTTGGACACGTCGACAACCTTGAGCGGTCGTCCCGGACCCGAGGGTATTCTTTATTCTGGGGGTCGAGATGGGCTATTGGCTGCTTGGGAGCAGGGAACATCGATGCGTCGCCGGAAACATCCCTATGGCTATACACACGGAGAACGGAGCAAGTATCATTGGGAGACTATCACAGGATGGGACGACGACACCGAAGAAGACGATTCGGATGAGGAATGGAACGATGTGTCGAATCCGGCCCCGGAAGAAAGCATTCCTTATGAGGAGCGCTGGGAACCGGACTACGAAAGCCTCGAAACGAGCGGGGTACGTTATCGAATAAAACTTCTCAGGTCTCGCTAGCTAACCTGTTCGGTGAAGGCGGGCCAGTTCCGTCAATGTGTTCAGGCTCACACCGACTGGATCAACGATGTCGTGCTTTGCAACTACAACCAGACGGGTGAGTCTTTCCTTCCAACAACAGTCGTCCGAGGCTCTGAAAGCAATGTTCACTATAGTTGTCTCGGCTTCTAACGACGGAACCCTCCGTGCTTGGAATCCACACAGCTCTCTCTCTTCTGACCTCACGCCATCCATCGTTGGCGACCATATGGACTACGTTCGATGCCTTGGGTACAGCCGCGACCGCAACTGGGTGGCCTCAGGCTCATTCGATCGAACGGTCAAACTGTGGGACCTTACTCAACCTCGCTCAGATTCCCTAACCACGCTCGAACTGCCCCAAGATGCTTCATCACCCAAGGCGTCCATCTACGCGTTGGCCACCCATCCAAATGGTCACGTGATTGCGGCTGGTGGCCCGGAGCGGGTCATCCGGATTTGGGATCCGAGATCGGGACAACGAGTTTCCAAGCTGGTTGGACATACCGACAACATTAGGGCCCTCTTGCTATCGGACGATGGGAAATATGTGAGTCAGAAGGAAGAGGAATGGGCTGAATCTATCTCCTGACCCAAGACATTTATTTCAGGTCCTCAGCGGCTCCTCCGACACGACCGTGAAACTCTGGAGTTTGACGGCACAGAGGTGCCTGCACACATTCACGTACCACGCTGACAGCGTGTGGACGCTATTCTCCTCTCACCCGTCCTTGGAAGTCTTCTACTCCGGAGACCGTTCTGGCCTGGTCTGCAAAGTCGACGTCGAAACATGCCGGGAAGACTTGTCAGACGCCGAGTGCGTCGTGATATGCCGAGACGCGCCGGATAGCGATGAAGGAGGAAAGTCACCCGAAGGCATCAACAAGATCGTTGGCATGGACGACCTCTACATCTGGACGGCGACGAGCGAAAGCTCGATCAAGAGGTGGACGGTTCCGAGACGAAAAGCCGAAAGAGTAAAGGAATTCGACTTGGGGCACGGTCTGGACCACATTCGCGCGGAGAGTCCTTCCCCGGTACCGCCCTTCCTCTCGCAGACATCCGGAACCGAATCGCCGCCATTGGCCCCTCCGTCAGCTAGCTTCACAAAGTCCCACCATCCTCGGTTCTCAGTCCAGTCGTCATTATCAGGAACGGGAACGCTCCATTCAACCAACACCGTCGGGCCTGCTGGACAAGGAGCGGCCGTTAGCGCAAACGGAAAACTTTTCGGAGTCCCGTACCAAAGCCTCGTCAGGCTTGCTCCTCTTCACGAAACATTGTATTCTGGACCGTCGATCCGGAGGGACGCCGACATCGCTACCCTATATTCGGCCGTTTCCATTCGCTCAGTACCAGCTCTCACCAGAACCGTTCAAAGCGAAAATACTCCTCCCAGCCAGCATACCCCTACCGGTCTATCTGCAAAACCTCAGCCTCACATCATTACCGGATCCGCGGCCGCGTCATCCCACGCAAGCATTCTGAGCCCAGATCGAAGTCAGGCCGTGTCACCCGACGGGAGAGACGAGTTGCAAGCCGCAAAAGACGCGTACGAAGATCGGGATATAGCTATTCAGGCCGTTCCTTTCCAAGTAAA
>WSUI01000434.1:0-27468 GCA_019633595.1 Tulasnella sp. UAMH 9824
AAGTCAAAGGTGGGGTCCGAACCGGTCATTTGCTTGCAAGAGGTTGATCCAGCTATCGGGGCCTGGCCGGTTATTTGCTCCAGCGTCTGTTTTTCATCAGAAACGTCACGCGAATTGCAGGCACTGCGCAAACGAAAGGATCGGGAATAGTGGCCCATGTCAAAATTACCTGGACATGATGGGCTAAAGCAGGAAAGCAACTATGGGAATAGTTAGGGTTTCACTCGATATCATCAAATCTGCTTCCCTCTTCGCGCCATCCTTCCAACGAGGCCCCGTCCCGGGCATGGACCCACTGAAAGTGGACCATTCTAGGGCATTTTGACGGCAAGCAGGCTCTACATCCATTGCATTCATTTTGAGGTCCTAATGTGTAGTGCTATATACTTCTGACCTTAGCGTCGTTCCTGCGGCGTTTTTGAAATTTTCTGCGGACGTTCCTGGAGCATCCTTAAGGAAAATGGGCCAAATCTGGTCTCAGAAAAAATAGGATGGGACATGGGACCGCCGCTAAAGTCGAAATTGTACAGTAAATATAATATGTATTTGCTACTTTCTGGTGCCCTAAAACGGCTCCCATACTGGTCTGATGGCATAGCAATTGAGATCCACATATACCAATGACAGTTATATATCTGGTAGCAAAAATAGCATCATGCCTTCGACAATCTCTGGGGGTAGTATCTTGAGTACGTCATAATCAAACGTGCCATCCTCGGAGCTAAGGGCTCTTAGACACTGTAGTCCTGCCTCCACCGCCCGTGCTTTCGACGCGGCATCGAATGTCCTCGCAAACATCTCTGTCCCTACGATTAGCTCCCGGCCATGGGTTACGAGAAACCTTCTCTTAAACGGATACGACATGGCGCCCGGATACACCGCGAAGTACGACGACGCCAGCTTTGCGACAAACACTCGCACCGCCGCCGATATTTCGACGGGGGCTACTCCAAGGAGCAAGCATAGGTGGAGGCGACCAACTAAGGAAGGCGCAGATTAATTTTATATTTGCAACGGGACGCTCCGAGTAGGGAAAACGATGGACTAACCAAAAAGGCCGAGTTCACATCCTGGATCTGAAAGTCCAAAATCCTCCCAGTCCAACAGACCAAGTTCCTCATGGGCCGAAATTAGAGTGTTTCCAGGCCAGAGATCCACCATACCCAAGCATGGCTCCACAATGCTCTCATGATCCAGTACGCGGTGCATTAGGTCCAAGAGGGCCTGCGTTCCATTCGGATCTCTTTTCCACTCTAGGGACTCTCGGATGATCCTTGTCGCATCCGATGCGAGATATCCCAACACAATCCAAGGGTCTGAGAAACTCGAAGCTACCTCCGGCGGAGTATTTTTCGTAGCACTATGCAGGGCAGCTGTGAACCGACCAAGCGCATCTGCTAGTTCCTCGAGCTTAGACTTGGAGGGTAAGTCCGATAGGATATAGTCCGTAAGTATCTTCCCCCTCCCCAGATCTGTCATCCATAGTATATTTTGCTCGGTATCATGAAATAACAGTCGGGGAATTTTGAGGGTGGGTAACCCGGTGAGGACCTTCTGCACCTCAGGTACGGAGGGCTCCGTACCTTGCAGCATCCGCAAGGCTCGGGCCTCAACGGCTTGTCTGTTGATGGGTGCGACTTGGGAAGGAAACGCGTGCATGTATGGTGTGGCCTTTTTGAGAATGACGCTGGATATCGCCTTTGGGAACTCGAAGTGAGTCGGAAGGTTGATAGGAGGGGAGAAGGTTGCCCTGGCGGTGAGGTTTGTATACCCTCCTGATAGTATGTGTACATCAATTTCACCGGGTGGAGGGGACAAGATGGCAGCCAAATAGGGTTTGAAGTCAAAGGTGGGGTTGGAACTGGTCATTGCTTGGTTGAGGTCGACCCAGCTATCGAGGGCTATTGTGTGTGCCAGACGTCTGTTTTCGTCAGAGACATGTTTTCTGGTGCCAAGAACTGCAGGCAATGCGCAGACGTGGGGACGGAGATAGTGGCCCGATACTGCGGATTGCCTCGACTTATGAGCGGAAGGGGCAACCCTGGGAATCGCTAGGGTTATCATCTGTTATGCATTCGTCTCAGCGCCATACCGGTTCCTCCAAAGAGGCCCCGTCCCGGAGAGGACCCGCTGAAGGTGGATCATTCTAGGCTGGCACAAAGCACTTGATGGCGGATAGACTTTACGTCCACCATCTTCACTTTTAGGGAGGAGTTCGCCATAGGATGTCCAAATATATGGTATTCACGGGGTCATAGCAGTACACAAGGAGCCTGAACACTGCTCTTCCACATTTAGTGGCTATCTAATCTTCATTACTGTTGCATCTTGACTGGTGGCTCATAGGGAGCGAAGGGGGCCTTGACTCTCTTATGCTTGTCACAGGACCCGAACTCCCACATATCAGAATGAACCCAGTAGAGCCCGTACTTTACTAGGAACACGAGCGAAGCCGGGAACTGAGGGAACCTGCGACGCAAAGTTCAAGATATAAGTTCTGTTCTTCTTCTTACCTCCTCCACTAATCCATTTGCTTACCATTCTCCATTAACCGAATCGCCATTCACATAAAGCACCTGGAGAGGCGTTGAAAGGGCCACCGTCTTGTTTATCTCCTCGAGGAACTTTTTTTCGAAGTCTTCAAAGTCTTTTGGAGTGAGGTATTTCCTCAGCTCCGCCGCATCCAACGTCGTCAGTTCTTCTGCCAAATGTTCCCTCAAGACGGGCATAAACCCGTGAATACCGTCGCGGAATACTTTTGGGTCCCATTGTTCAGGGTTTGAGATAAGCTTTTTGACAAGTTCCTCGAATAACTCGAATGGTTTGCTAAATGCCTCATGAGCAGCGACGTTGCCTGACATTCGGCCCTCTCCCATCTTCTCCTCGATAAACGGAAAGTACATGGCTTCCTCAAGTCTGTGGTGATGGTGCACCAATGTACACTGAGAGGGTTGGATAGGTGGTTAGGACGTCGGTTTCCAATTTGGAAGTCCAATATGAAGTCACCACGGCTTACCACTTCAACGGCGTAGTTGAGGAAAGATTGAAGTCGCTTCGTCGTGGGCTGAAGATCAGCGCTGTAATACAGCAGCGAGTTGAATGCACGTATAAACACTAAATGCCTTGCTTAGCACTAGACCGACAAAGGCCAAGATCACAGAGAAGGAGATGCATACCATTATGTATCATGGCCATTGCAACCGCTTGATTTTCGAAAACATCCCTCCAATCGCCATCAGGAATGGGTAAACAGTAATATAGCTGGACGTTCTCAATCGTCATAGGTTCAAGGAGGTGATCGAACAAGCAGGCGTTAACGAGGGTGAAAAGGTAGGGATGCGAGACGGAGTAGGGATATCGAACGGGCGGAATCCTGGTATATCTAATTTATTGAGCCCTTGTGGAGCAACACCGCGTTGAGGTTCACATATGACGGAAGGGGTACAGCGGGAACGTAAACGCCTCCCCGGAGGGCGGCCCTGCAGTCACGTGGCCCGAGCGAAGCCAAACTGGAGAACACGATTGGATCTGGGCGTTTCTGACCCTAGAACCGCCACGCTGAATGTCTGGGCATACGCAGACCGCCGGTTCACTACGGCATAAGATCGCCGCTGAGACCATGGAGCCAAGATCCCCACCGGTGTGAGCGAGTTTCCTTTCTCGCCCCACGCGTCATTTGGTTCGTTCTGTTGCCATACTGGCTCAGTCTTCCAAGGTAGCGGTATGCTCTGGGCTCTCCTAACGATTTATGCTACGAGAAAGAATGTTCGAAAAGGGCTGTTTGGCTGTGATCGTTACGATAAGCTAAGAGAGTTTTAAGTTAGATCCCCGAGCTCGCTTATGTATGACTGCAAGCGCTGACGAAAATACTGTCTTGGTGAGCGCTGGTGAGTATGTTTAATAAATTTGGCCCAGTAAACTACCTGCTGCTCTCCTGATATGTGACGTCAGTCAGCTCAAGTTCTTGGCACAGGCCTAGGATGGCTGGCTTCGATCGGATACCCCACCTCTTCGAACATTCAATTATCATCTCCATTTGGTATCTGCTTGAAGATAGCGCGCATTCTATTTCCGTAGTCGATACTAGGTGAATGATCACGCTGAGCTTCTACATCGCCCTAAACCCGGGCTTGTTGACGTCATCGGGTATCTCCGGTCTCTGGCTTTCACAGAATCGACCGCACCACTGATGAGGTGAATCGTTCCTCAGGTCACCCAAAACGAGCTCCCATCAGTGGCAGGAGTTTACCGAAACCTGACTATGCCGGACTCTTTTCGCAAATTTTGATCACGAGTGGGCCGGGCTTCCATCCAGTGCATCTCGGTCTAACTTCGCCACTGGAGGGGGGTATAACCGGATAGCATTAACAGGAGGAAAAAAAGGTATAAACACAGCAGTTTGAAAACCTCTCATCTATAAAGTAGCAACCGGTGTATCCAAATCAATGCTGCACCTTGACCGGGGGTTCGTAGGGAGCAAAAGGGGCTTTGACTCTCATATGCTTGTCACAAGCCCCGAACTCCCACATATCAGAATTAATCCAATATAGTACATACTTAACGAGGAATACCAGAGGAGGCGGGAACGGAGGGAACCTATAATAAAAATTTAAGGCATTAGATGTGCTACTCTTCGTCTCTCGCTCGCACACTCATGTGCTTACCATGCCCCATTAACCGAGTCACCATTCACGTAAACCGCCTGAAAGGTTCTTGAAAGCGACACGTCCTTTTTTATCTCGTTCAAGAATTTCTTATCGAACTCCTCGAACTCTTTTTCAGTTATGTACTTCCTCAACTCCGCCGCATCGAGGGTTGTAAGCTCCTGAGCGAGGTGCTCCCTCAACACAGGCATAAAGCTGTGAATGGTGTCCCGAAAAACTTTTGCGTCCCAGAGTTCAGGATTCGAAATAAGTTTCTTGACGAGTTCCTCGAACACCTCGAATGGTTTGCCGAATGCCTCGTGAGCAGCAACGTTCTCGGACATTCGGCCTGCCCCAAGCTTCTCCTCGATAAACGGAAAGAACATGGTCTCTTCACCGTCGTGGTGGTGATGCAGCCCTCCACACTGCCGGGATTGCCCAGGGAAGCTGTCAACCTCGATGTTGGAGCCCAAGACATCACCATCGCTTACAATTTCAGAAGCGTAGCTAAGAAAAGACTTGAGTTGCTTCGTCCCAGGTTGAACTTCTCCGCTGTAGTATAATAGCGAATTGAATCCACGGATAAACACTATAAGGCTTGCTCAGCAAACGAGACCGAGGAAGGCTTAGGATAGGCACTGTGAACTCGCCGTACCATTGTGTATCATGGCCATCGAAATCGCTTGGCTCTCAAAAACATCCTTATAATCGCCATCAGGTATGGGCAAACAGTGGTAAAGCTGCGCTCCTTCGGTTGTCATCGGTTCAGAAAGATATTGGAATGGGTAGAGTGGGTTGTGACGAAAGACGCAAGTACGAGGACGATTAGCAAGACTGGCCGAGGGCCATTTTCATACTCGGGGCCATTTAAAGCTTTCGGTCCCGTCGGTTTCCCTGACGCCACCGATCGAAGAAGCAAGGCCAGCGGTAAAGCGGGGATCGCGAAAATGTGCCCGCTGGGTAACGGTTGGGGTCACCCAGTCGCATCGACTTCAAAAGGATGAATGTGATTGGCTCGGCCAGTTACTGATCCTGGAGAAGGCGCCAGTGAATGTGTGACCAATCATAAGCCGATTCGGGTAGCGGGATAGAACCACCGGTAACACCGCCCACCACGCGGGGCTGACCAATAGAAAGCATATTTCACCTCAGGAACGTAACAATCGTTCAAAGAGATGCATCCATCTAGCTGTAGCAGAAGACGAGCTGCGGAATATGCAGAATTGGAACGGGAAATCAGGGAAAGCTGTCAGAACATCCAGATTTGCAACGGGAAATCAGGGGAGGCTGTCAAAGCTGTGTTCATAAGAATGATAATATATCTCAACAGCAAGCTTATGTATCCAATTACAGGCGTGACAAGTTAAATGGGTGGCCATATGGAGAGCAGGAGTGAGGCATGCGTCGCGCCAGAAATATCCTGAAGCCAGAGCTAAAGCAAATAAAATATTAAAGACCAGAATGTTCATGAAGATAGGTATGTAAATAATAATATGACTACCGAGAGTGTAAAATCGCGACTAGATGGCGAGCTTCACTGGCGGTTCGTATCGAGCGAAGGGACGTTTGAGTCTCATTTCCCTATCGCAGCACCCGAATTCCCACATATCGGAATGACGCTTAAATAACACGTGTTTTGCCAGAAAAATCAGTGCAGGCGGGAACTGAGGGAACCTGTCCATGGGAGGGAACCAATCAGACAACGTTTTCTTGCGTGATTTGTGCAACCACCCCATACCATGCACCATGAACGGAATCACCGTTTACAAGCACTAGCTGGGGACCTCTCGATGGTACCACAGATCTTATCGTCTCTTTGATGAATCTCTTTTCATACTCCTTAAAGTCTTGCTCTGAGAAATGCTTCCGTAACTCGCTCGCGTCCAATATCTTGAGTTCGTCCTTGAGGTGTTCCCTCAATATTGGCATAAAGCGGTAAATGGAATTCCGAAAGAGATTCAGATCCCATTCATGAGGTTTTATAATCATCGCTTCGACGAGATCCTCGAAGGTGGCAAGTGGTTTGTTGAGTGCCTCGTGCGCCGCAACCATACCGGCCATCCGACCGTCTCCCAGCTTCGATTCGAGGAAAGGGAAATAGAGGTTCTCTTCATCATTGTGGCGGCGATGCACCTGAGCGCACTTGAGACAAATTCACTGTATATGAGTCGCGCGGCTCCGAGCGTGCAATGTCTCCAGCTTACCACTTCTTGTGCATACCGAAGGAAGGATACGAACTGCGGAGTTCCAGGTTGAACTTCGCCGCTATAGTAGAGCAAAGAGTTGTAAGACCGGATTATAACTGTTCAGTTGGCGTAAGTACATATGACTGGCAGGGATGATACCGCCTCGTAGCGGGCGGGCTTGGTCTTACTATTGTGCATCAGAGCCATCCCAATGGCCTGTGAGTCGAATACATCTTTCCAGTCACCATCAGGTATTGGGATGCATTGATAAAGTTTGACTTCTTGGTTTGTTGACATTTTACTATAGCGCCTCTACCGCGCAAGGAGCTTGCTGGGAGTGAGGTTCGTTTACGAGCAGGTTGGTAGGGTAACCACGAGCCAGCAACAGAGCGTTTTTCTAGTAGATGAGGCTGCGGGATTGACCGCGCCCTGGTCACCGCCCGCGCGAGCATTTATAGCGGGGACCGAGGCAAGCGGCGGGATCCCCGACTGCCTGTGCTACGCATACCGGTGACGTTGCAAGTTGGTACAAGTCCGGTCACGTGATATGATTGGATAGGGCGCTGATTGGCCAAAGGGGAGTTCGAATGCCGCGAAGCGGCAAACCTGTGTTGTGGAGACCGCGAGATATTCTTAGAAACGGAGGACTTCCGAGGCTTCCCAAGACTCAAACGTCCCCAAGGCGCGAAATGACGTCGGTTACTGCCGCGTGGACCTTTTCTGACGAAGTTTCCATCGCCCACGTGGGCGGACCAATTACTGGAGAAAGCGCCCACAATTTAAGACGAGCGGCAAGTGGTGAATCGTTTGCATTCAACAATATATATATTCATTCCTTTGTTTATACAGCGGCCATTTCAGCCTTGGGGATGTTAAAGAGAGTGAATTCCGACGCAGGAGGGAGCAGATCTTCAAGCCTCCGATTTGTCCACCGCATTGTCCCTCTCCACAGTTGGTTCATACTTGGAAAATTCTGGCTTGATTACCATGTCCTTGTCGGTGCTTCCGAACGACCACCAGTCTGCATGAATGGCCCACAAGTCGCCCTTGATTTTGGTGAGCAGTTGAGGCGGCATCATCGGGAACCTAGAGATTTCATCCGCGGTCAACTTCAATCAGCCGAGCGACCTGGGCTGCGGCTCACCAAGGAGCATGTCCCGCATCCCCGTTCGCAAAGAAGAACTGCGGGCTCCTATCAGGAGAACTTCTCGCCAAAGTCCACTTCTTCGTCGCTTCCTCGATATTTTGGAGCTCTGCTTCCTTGAAGTGTTCCCTAAGCCGATGGGGCCTGAGCGTCTCTATTTCGTCCACCAGGTGTTCGCGTAGGACAGGCATAAACCGTACACGGCTTGCTGAAATGCCTCGGCGTCCCATGCCTTTGTCCCACTCTTAAATTCTCCGACCAAATTCTCGAATATAGCAAAAGGTGCTTTAAAGTCCTCGTGTCCCTCGATGTTGTGGGCCATTGACCCCGGACCGTACTTGGACTCGAGTGCCGGGAACATAATTTCTTCTTCCGCTTCGTGGTGGTTGTGCATAAACTCGATCTGATAAATCAAGGCTCAGAGCAAGTTAAGGAAAGAAGAAAACAGCACGGGATGGCTCACAACTTGCTCCGTGTACTCCAAGAATGATTTGAGCTCTGCAGTGTCTGGTTGAACTTGTGTGCTATAATATAGGACTGAGTTGAAGCCCCTGATAATAACTGTAAAGCACGGCCCGAGTTAATGTGTTTGCTTTTGAATCCGACGGTGTAGGATCACTGTTGTGAAGGAGCACCATTCGGATTGCCTGAAGCTCGAAGATGTCGGTATGGTAGCCTTCGGGAATCGCCAAGCAATAGAATAAAGTCAATTCAGAGAATTCCATGCTTGAACCAGGAGCTGGGGCTTGGGTCTGATGGGATACGATGTAAGCCTAGTGGCACGAGGGGGGATCGTCACAGCGGCCTGCCATTTCCAAGCCCAATCACCGTCAGTGTATTATACCAAGGGCTTCAGTTCTGGTCCCGGGATTGATAAAGGGCCCGTGAAGCATCAAAATAGCCCACCGGTTTGTGGAAAACGAAGTCGGAAGTTCATTGGACGCAACCTTTGGGTCAAGTCCATGGTGATCCAGCGAGCCCATGGGGAAGTAATAATGACCAGGTTACTATTGGTTCTGCAACAAGAAGCTTTCATAGCATCTGAAGTTCTACAATACAGTGCATAGAAGATGCTCGGCAGTATTCCAAGCTGTAGTGATCCTCGAGGATTTGTCAATACCGAGGACCTACACGGATCATCGACGTGCTGACTAAATCGTGCCCGCAAGGTCCCTAACCAGGAATAAAGGGCACAGTGTCCCGGATTTAATGAGTAACGCGAGTAAAGCAGCTATAAAATAATTTATATGATCCGCGATGCTTACTGTGTTGAAAAGTGAGGCAACGAGTCTGTCAAAATCATGGCATGAGGATATCCGTAGTACTGACAAGGCCCAAACAGCTATGCTAAGGTCGCTCTAATCCAGTGAGACAATCCGGAAAGAAATATTGCGCGCTCGAATTCGGAACCAAACCTCAAGGATCTTTGATGAGGAGGTGCATGTCGTGCAATTGGGACTAGAGGGTGTCAGAGATCATAGCCAAGTGCACGGCGTTTCTCTAGAAATCACAAGTAGCTGACGCTGCACCTTCCACGACCACATTGGGTCGGGACTCGCCATGTCGAAGCAATAACGATATTTACTCCCACATTTCTGACGGGGCTCAAATCCTTGATCAAAGGCGCCTTTTTTTGGTGAGCTGGGGCTCATGATTACCACGAAGTCCCAAGTCTGCATGAAACCAATTTTCGTCCGAAGCGACTATCCACAACTCCACGCTGAAAGCTCGTCAATATTCAGCTCTGCTGGCTCTGCTACCAAAGAAAATGTATTTCGCCGGGTGGAAAAATGTAAGACCGTTGTATTGCTTCGATCTCGCGCCTGTCGGATGACGTCGCCAGCGACGCAACACTCCAATTGATTAAAAGCCAAACATGGGAGTGTCCGATTCTCCCCAGGGATGACGAGGATTGCACGCTCAAAGCTTTGTATACTACCACGTACAGATCCTTGGAGCAATCTTCGTTGCATGAGTTCGGACGAGAACAACGGAGTCCACGGCATGATGGAGGGTCATTTGAGCTACCACGGAGCTGACGTCTTCATTTGCAGCAGATATCTATCTATATGGTCTTAGTTCCACTCACTCCACGATAATTTATGGTACCTCCACCCCCAGCGATGCATAAAAAGGTGTCGCGGCACGCTGATACCTCCAGTCCGCATTCTCGAATTCCCTTCAACTTGCTGCATACGTCACTTCAACCTACACCATGTCCTCATCCAACCCCACCAGTTCTACGGTCCTGCTTACAGGTGCCAACGGCTTTATCGGCTTTCAGATTACCAGGATTCTCTTGGAGAAGGGATACAATGTGGTCGGCACAGTTAGGTCTGAATCCAAAACCAAGTACCTGCAACAACAGTTCTCCAAATTCGCCAGCGGAGACAAAACAAAACTCAGGTTTGCTATCGTCGAAGACATTGCGAAGCCTGGAGCGTTCGATGCTGTGCTGAAGGAGAACAACTTCGATGCCGTCATCCATTCAAGCTCACCTTTCTTCCAAACTGCGTGCGTATCCACCTCGCGGATGATCGACTTGTGCTCACTTACCAACGCTACTCCGATAGAAAAGATATTGAAAAGCAGCTTTACGAGCCAGCTATCGAGGGAACCGTAGGCATTCTCAGATCCATTCACGCGCATGCTCCATCCGTCAAGCGTGTTGTTATTACGTCGAGCTTCGCCTCCATTATGAACCGCGAAAAGGGCGATTGGCCAGAACATACATATACCGAAGAAGATTGGAACCCGGTGCGTGGAAGACGTTGAACTCGTATTCCTCTGTTGCCCGACCTCATCACCAATCCTTTTGCTGATACCATCTATAGATCACCAGAGAAGAGGGGCTCCAAGACCCCGCGGCAGGCTACACCGCAAGCAAGAAGCTCGCCGAGGAGGCGGCTTGGGAGTTCATGAAAAAGCAGAAGCCGTCCTTCTCATTGACCACGATCTGTCCACCTATGGTCCGCGTTTCTTGTCCCTGCCCACTGGGACGTCAACTGACAGGCCTCTCGCCGTGTTCACAGGTCTATGGACCCCCTGAACAGGAGGTCACTGATCTCTCAAGGCTCAATACCAGTGCGGCAGATATTTATTCTCTCTTCTGCGGCCAACGCGAAGCGAGCAATCAAGCATGGATTTGGGTGGACGTTCGCGACGTCGCGCTAGCCCACGTGTTGGCACTCGTCAGTATCCCACTTCCATCAACTGTACTTGGAGCTAACTGGTGCTGCTTTCCATTCCAAACTTCTGTAGGAATCCCCGAAAGCTCCAAATCGGAGGTACCTGATTTCGAGCGGGCGATATTCGGCTCAGCAATTCCTCGACTACATCTGGCAGAACTATCCGGAACGAGCCAAGGCCAAGAAGATCTCCAAGGGCACGCCGGGTAAGCTGTACCCCGAAGATGGCACCTATACGTCGGACAACTCGAAGAGCAAGAGGGATCTGGGTTTAACATATCATAGCCTCGACACCATGATGGATGATACATTTGCTCGGTTCAAAGAACTCGAGTTAATGATCGATGGAAACTAAGTGAGAAAACTACTCTGCGCTGAAATTTATGATAGTAGCTAAATTCTTGGCGGTAGAAATCTGATAGCGCCGTAATGGACGTGTATGATAGTAGATGTACCTTACTCCGCGGTAACACGGCAACCTCGGCTCCGTGTCTCTCCATTTGGTCAAGTTCCCCGCAGTTTATGGAAGAGGACTTTCCCGATGCTCTCCACTTTCACGACGTCATGTAACTACGCGATAGTAATAACCGAGCACATTGGTAATCCTGAGAGGAAACCAGGACCTGCGTGTGAGGTCTGGGGGTCCGGACACACGTCACAGCTCCGTCGGCAGCTCTAAGACCAGAATCAATCTATCGGCAGTGCATCATCTTGTACTTCTTTTACAGGTATAAAGACCAGCTAGAAACGCCCTCAAGTGCTGCCACTGCATCTTCCCTTCTCAGATTCAAACCACCCATACCAATGACATCCTCGCGTAAAGTGCTCCTCACCGGTGCAAATGGATTCCTTGGCTATCAAATCACAAAGTCTCTACTCGAAAGAGGGCATACGGTTGTCGGCACCGTGAGGTCCGAATCTAAGGCCAAGTACTTGAAAGAGAAGCTCTCCAAGCTCATCGACGAAGACAAGGCACAACTCAAGTTCGCTGTCGTGAAAGACATTGCAACACCAGGATCATTCGACGAGGTTTTAAAAGCCCACCAGTTCGATGCCGTCATTCATTCAAGTTCACCTTTTATCACCGACGTGTAAGTTTGAGATGGGCTACCACGGTCGATCCCCCAAGCCACTCGCTGAGAAAACCCTTTGCAGGAGGGACGTCGAGGAAGATCTATATAAGCCTGCCATCCAAGGGACTGTTGGCATATTAGAATCGATCAAGGCCAATGCACCAACTGTCAAGCGCGTCGTTGTCACGTCGAGTTTCGCATCGGTTAACAACCTAACCAAAGGACCGTGGCCGGAGCACACGTACACCGAGGAAGACTGGAGTCCGGTAGCTCTTTCATACCTTTCACCAGGGGCTCGACCCACTTCGCTTACTTTATATCGTTATAGATTACCTGGGAAGATGGTATTGAAAACCCACGCGCCGGATACACCGCTAGCAAGAAACTCGCGGAAGAGGCTGCTTGGAACTTTGTGAAAACCCAGAGTCCAGCGTTCGCATTGACCACCATTTGCCCTCCTATGGTATTTTCCCAAGCTACTTGAGTGGGAGGTAGGAACTAACCATCCGATACAAATCAACAGATATACGGCCCCCCTGAACAAGAAATAAGCGACCTGTCGGCGCTCAACACCAGCGCTGCTGAAATCTATGCGTACTTCTGTGGAACGCGGGAGCCAGTGAACCGCGTCTGGCTTTGGGTAGATGTTAGGGATGTCGCTCTAGCCCACGTCCTAGCTGCAGTAAGGCCACAATGCAGAGGTCTTCTCACTTATCCTGACGACTTCCCGCTTCGTAACCCCCAGGAATCAACCGTCGCTGAGAATCATAGGTACCTTGTAACCGCTGGTAACTACTCCGCCCAACAGTTCCTCGACTACATTTGGAAGCATTACCCGGAGCGAGCAGCATCAAGAAACATCCCAAAAGGGACCCCAGGTCAACTTTATCCTGAAGGAGGTGTCTATAAAGCAGATAATTCCAAGAGCAAGAGAGATCTGGGCTTGGTGTACCGGGACTTAGAAACGACGTTGAAGGATATGCTGGCGAGATTCGAGACGCTTGAGTCCGAGACTGAAGCCAAAGTGTAAATAGATGTTTTGACGTAGGCTAAAATGCGAGTAGAAATACCTCGGAACGGGCCAAGACGGCCGATAGACGGCGACTTTCGGATTTAGGCCAATAGCTCCGCGTTCTCATGACTGCTATGATGCTGTATTATCCCTTTGCTTCTTTCCATGATCAGCAGTCCGTCTTAGGAGACGCACCGAGTTCCGAGATACAGCACCCTTATACACGCGCAGCCTCTGAGATATGAATGCGCCCATCGAATAGGCATTGCAGAGTCTAGACTTCAATCTCCGCAGACCCTCGGATAAACTCTATGCAAAGTTTGGTTCATCCGGCGCTCATCTGGCCAAAGCCCTCCACCTTAAAAACTTCTTGGATTGTACGCTCTTTGCAAGGTGAGGCCGTCTCTCTCACCCCTTGGCTTATCTTTGACGTGTTTCTTTCAGCTGCAAGGATCGAGTCCCCATTAGGAACTTAGGACTTGTCAGCTGGCCTCTGGAACCCGCGCCGAGCAGACTCGAGACTGTCAACCGACCTTCATCTCACCGCCGGACCCGCGAACCAGCCCCACACTTTGAAAAGATGCTCATTAAGAGGAGTCCCGTGTCGGAAATATTCTCTTATCAAGGGGGAGTATACAAAACGCATCGCGTTTAGCCAACTGGAAGACAACCCGCCATTCTGCCCTTCACCCCTTCTGATATCTGAATCCACTCGAAACTCTGAATCATGGATCCCAACGTCGTTCATAGCGGTACGCATGTTGCTGAAGCTGTCGCGTCGTCTCGGCTCGAAACTGTCTCTGTGTCCGGACTTCGCGACCGACGTCCCAGCGAGCGTCGCTCGTCTTTTGTCAATAGAGCGCAGGTTTTTGCGTCTGGACTATCCCCACTCTCAACCGTCTCTTCTTCAAAGGAAGATAGTGCCGTAGTAGAGGAAGAAGACGTAGTGATTGCAGTCCAAGCTAAAGGCGAGGACGTAAACAAACCAGTTATTCACAACAACTCACCCATCGCGTACCCACCCACCGCTGCCTCGACCCCGCGCGCCTATGAGCGATTCAATCCGTTCTCTCCCACTTCCGAGGTTCCTGGGCTGACTCCCGGTACGACTCCCGGGACCTTAACACCGGCATTGACGAGGATGAACGAGCCGCTCATCGAGGCTGAGCCACGAGCTGAACGGCACACCATCAGGCTATCGAGCGCCTTCCTGTCGTTCTTCTCCTGCGGTTGGGCCGACGGAAGTGAGTGCTTCTCTGTTCCTCCTCTCATGAATATAGCCTGACACATCATATCGCCAATAGCGCCTGGAACGATAATTCCACATCTCGAAGTCGCGTACCAGCTCTCTCATTTCAAGGTCTCGACCTTGTTCATTGCTGGTGCCATTGGGTGAGCAAGTCCCGTTACTCTTTTTGTTGTGGATGCTTAGTTGATTTCCCCAAAGCTTTGGCATTGGTACGTTCCTCAACGAACCCTTGATGATATATACTGGACAATTCCCATTGGCCAGCACCCAAAGAATATTCATCCCTCCTCCGTTTCAACGGCTTGGTCATAAACGCCTGAATCACTTGGATGGCTCATCCATGTCCGCACATTCCGTCGCGCTTGGCCGATTTTGGACCGTCATGTTTGGGTGCCTCTGCCAAATTCTTTATTACACCATTGCAGTCTCTAATCCACCCTTTGGAGCCCTTGCTTTTGCCTTTTGTCTCGGTGGAATTGCTATTAGTCTATTTTCGGGACAAATGTAGGAGCTGTCCGACCGCTGTTTTGGAACCATATATCGCTAACTAGATGTTTGTTGCAGGAATGCATATGTCGCCGGTGCATCGAGCAAGCGAAATCAAGGTCGAGAGCTCGGATATCTCCACGGATCTTACGGTGTAGGCGCCTTCGCCTCGCCTCTGGTTTGTCAAAGCCTCCTCGCCGCTGGTTGGAGCTGGCATCGATTTTACTGGACGTCATTTGGATTCTCGCTTTTGAACGTGTCGCTTATGGCGACTGGATTCCATCCAACCAAGAAGGAATGGGAAACAGATCGCGAGGCCAGCTTGCTGATGCACGAGTTGGAACAGCGGGGACCGCAAGCGGTTGAGGGATCCCAGAGCGCACCTGCTGGTGAGATCGAGATGCAAGCACCCGCAGCTGAGGCGGGGCCCAAGGTTGGAAGGACGAAACCCAAAAGCAGTACGTTCACATTCGACTCTTGGGTGGTGTTATGCTGAAGCCAAGCCTCGCGCCTTCAGCTATGCAGCTGGCTCTCCGGATTCCCTACGTCTGGCTATTCATGGGTTTCCTAGGATTTTACACGGGAAGCGAGACGACCACTGGCGGATGGATAGTTACTTACCTGTTGAAGCAGAGGGTAAGATTCTCATCTCGCGATAGGCGCTTTTGCACTAACGAAGTCTTGAACACGTAGAACGCGAACCCGGACACTGTGGGATACGTGGCATCAGGTACTCTTTCTTCGATACTTGGAATGGACTGCTCGACCAACGTTTAACTTTTCTACTAGGCTTCTGGGGAGGGCTAGCACTGGGTCGGATCGTCCTCGGTCACGCCTCGCCTTAGTAAGTTGGCGCACAAACACACTAAACCAGCACAATTTCTGACATGATTCGCGTGCTTCTTCATAATTCAGCATCGGAATTCGAAGGGAGAAACATTTGGTACACGTATACATAGGTTAGTCGGATTCGGGCGTCCAGCGAACGCCACGATGCTGATTTCGAACTGGGCAGTTCTCTCACTCGTCATGACCTTTATCATCTGGTTTGTACCATCATTCATCGGGAACGCGTTTTGTGCCGCCATGATTGGATTGCTTCTGGGCCCAATCTTCCCAACGAGGTAAGGCTGCGAGATCTCGTGAGGCAGTATCGCATTTCTAACAAAGTTTGTCGGACTGTCTAGTCTTTCCCTCGCAACAAAGATCTTGCCGAAAGAAGTTCACTTGACCGCATTAGCAGCAATGAGCAGTGTCGCTAGCATCGGGTCGGCGGTATTCCCGTTTATCGCAGGAGGTGCGCTCTCGTTTGTCAACCTAGCCCACTCTTGTAATCTCTGAAACGTCACTCGCAGTTCTTGCAAGTGCGGAGGGCGTCGCTTCTCTTCAACCATTCATGTGCGGGATTTTAGGAGTGATGGGCACGCTGTGGTTCTTCTTCCCTAGTCGAGTCGGGATGAGTGGATGAAAACGTTGGTTTCTCGCGATTTCCGTGTTTGTGTCGTGTTGTATGCATGTGTACTGCCCTAAATGTAAAATCGAAATTTACTACGTGTCTTTCATTTCCGACGCAGTGGGGCTGTGGGATATGGGAGGCGGTTATGACGTCTCCGAAGCGACAGGAGGCGTGGGAGGAATCGAATAATGTTGGAATGGCTCCTCAGACCACGAGGTGGGTGCGGGCTTGTCGACGTAACCACCAGCTCAAACGTCTAGTCCTCCTCCTCCCCCCCTCTCCTTCATCAACTCCAACCCAGTCAGTACCAAGAATCCCAACCCAAAAGCAAATAACAATGGCTAGTCCTTATCCTCACTATGCTTGGGCCACCGGCCACTTCATTCTATTGTTGTGCTCGATGAGATATTTGTTGGCATGGGTCACTTTCAAGAGCAGCGCGTATGAGATCTGGTACCGATGTGCGTTTTCCCCCTCCCCCCATTCCCTTCAATCGGAAACTGATAGGTGGCAAAACTTGGCGAATAGCTGCGTTCACGGGAGCGATCGTCAGCTATGCAATTGTTGTCTAGTAAGTTTTCGTTGTGGACTGGACCGGGTAATTCCTGGTCCACATCCTCCTCCTCCCGCCATATGTCATCCGGTATTGATCAATCCCCATCCTTTCACTCTATAGCAAATCGTTGGGTGTATGTCGGCCTTGGAACTGTCGCTCAGTATTTCGGTAGGCTGACAAATGAGGGAATGAATTTCTAGACTCCTCAACCCAATCCAGCGTATTTCAAGAAAGCGCTCGCCGACGAGGTGAGCTGATATCCAGCTATGAGACATACCAAAGCAATGGCGCTCATATTACGTTGAATCCATCTCTAGAACTTCCAATACTTCCTCCTTGCGCTGTTCTGGTGGTTCACCAAGCCCGTGTCCCGTACGTCGTGTGCCTGGCAGCGGCGCGCAGCCGTGCAAACGAGGCGCTCTGAGGCTGACCACGTTTCTACTCCCTTCCGAATATTCGATGCCTTGCCCCACCGTCAACCTTCACTTGTCAATGCGGACCCCGCGCCTTCGATCATTTGACGTGCTGTCGCCCGCTGGCAACGTAATCCTTCGACAACCTTCCAATTTGGGCGGTCCACCGACAACTTTCGGGCGACGAACCGACGAATGCGAATTCAACAGTCGCACTTATCCCTTATGCAACCTTCTCTCTCTTCCACGCTCTTACGTTTACGCGCACCAATATCATTCCTCGAATTTTCCCGACTCAGCCTGCTCCAGGACAGGGTGAGGCAGCTCGTGCCCCTGCACATCCGTTAGCCAAGTCCATCCATACTTGGGTAAAAGGTATGTAACTATCTAATACTTACCTTGCATGAGTGATTGACGAGCGCCTGATGTATATTAGCGAATTACGATGGCGCCATGCGCTCCGTCGCCTGGGCCGAGTTGGTCATCTTGGTTCGCGTGGCGTTGGGTGCCGTGTTGTAAGTTTCAATCCTTCCCCTCTTGCGCACGATGAGGGTGCAAGTACTAAGTATGCCTATTTACCATCCACCAGTGGCATCATCCCATTCATCAAGTTCAGCATGAAGAACTCTTTCCTCGCGCCGTTAGTCTTTGCGCAGTTCCTCCGCCTGCGCTACTACTACTCCGCCTTCACTCGCACTGTCGTGCAAAATGCCGACACCCTCATTACGAATTACGTGAACCAGCCCAGTGCTCCTCCTGCATTGAAGCAGGCTTGGGGCCCTGTCAGGGCTGCTATCACCAAGTATGGTGCTAGCGTCATCGAGCCCGCCCAGCCCGCTGCTGGTGCCGCTGGAGCAAGACGATAGATTGCCATGATTAATTCCCATTGTAGACGATTTTTCTATCTCCCGTGATATGATAACGAAAACCTGCACTCGTACATACACACGCAAACAAAAGCAATGTCTCTTATCTTTCCTCCTTAAAGGGCCGCGGGCAAGGTCATAAATTGTTTTCGCGGAATGTCATGTTTCTCTACCAAAATACCCAAAGTGTGTTGTACTAGAGATGTTTGGGGATTCTTGCACGATATCATTTCGTGTGAGGTGCCAGGGGTATGAAGTAGCACTGTCGAGCCAGTCGAACGGTCCCTGAGATAAACTTTAACCGATCCCTGTTTGTAAGCCTTACATGGACTCCCTGCACTAGCGCAGGGCTTTTCGACCAGTAACCAAGCTCCTGAAGGGCTGCAAGCCGAGACATGTTACCTTCGCTAGGCCGTGAGGCACCTCTTAAGACAGTCGAGCCTTTCACAAAATAACATGCGCTCCGTTCCGCGTGAGATGAGATTCAAGTATGAAACCTTAATTTACATCTAGTTGGTGGTTATTACATACGATCCGATGACTTCATAATTATGGATAGAAAGCGAGGCCAGAGAGAGAAGTCTTAAACCGCCGGTTTATCCCCCCTGGGAAAAATGAGCCAAAGCACGCCCATCGCGCCTAAAATTCCGCACATGAATGGTGGTATAGAAGTGACGCCTTTGGCACTTGCAAGGGCTGTCACGAACGTCTTAGTATCATAATCATTGACTAGGTTGTCGGGCGGGAACGCACCTCCTGCTGCGAACGGGAACACTGCCGTGCCGATACTGGAGAAACTGCCCATCGCGGCCAATGCAGTCAAGTGAACTTCTTTGGGTAATATCTTTGTCGCGAGGGAAAGACTAGAATGTCGACCGGTTGTGAGATATGTGACATGTTCTGACCATAGCTGGAAACTTACGCCGTCGGGAAGATTGGACCGAGAAATAATCCAGTGAAGGCGGCACAGGAGGCGTTGCCAATGAACGATGGCACAAACCAGATGATAAAGGTCATAACCAATGCGATGACTGTCGAGTTTGGAATTAATTTTGTGCCTCCTATTGGGCGACCAAAATGCGACTAACCTATATATAGGTGCACCAGGTGTCTTTCCCTTTGAATACCGATGCTTGATTTGTAAAAGCACGATGCTCACGTCAGATAAATGTTCTGCTGGAGAGATTTCACTGGGCAACTTACTACGGCGAGACGTGGCCAAGGATGATCCGACCGCTGGCTACTCCTCCCCAGAAACCTGGCAGAGAAAGCGATATGATGCTCGGTTAAATGCCAATATTACATGCAATATATTAAATTTCAGTCCCACCTGATGCAACGTACCCAACTGTGTCCGGGTTCGCGTTCTGCATATTCGATTCTCGTTAGCACGGAGTATTGTCGACGATGGTGAGAGATCGCACCCTCTGTTTCAGTAGGTAAGTAACTATCCACCCGCCAGTCGTCGTCTCAGCACCCGTGTATAATCCCAAGAAGACCATGAAAAGCCAGACGTAGGGCATCCGAAGGGCCAGCTGCATGGCTAATGATGCGAGACTTGGCTTCAGCATGACACACGAGAGAATAGTAAAAGCTGACTTACTGCTCTTGGGTTTGGACTTGAAGCCTTTGTTCGCTGTATTTGCTTTGTGTGCTTGCATCTCGATGTCGTCAGCCTGCTGTCCTCCAGTCGCTTGAGGTAGAGCTAGCTTTTCCGACTCCTGCACTGACAAACCCGCCTCACGATCCGTCTCCCATTCCTTCTTGGTTGGATGGAAGGCAATAATCATTAATAGTGCGTTTAGGAGCGAGAATCCGAACGAAGTCCAGTAGAATCGATGCCATTTCCAACCGGCAGCGAGCAGAGTTTGACAGACCAGAGGCGAGGCAAAGGCCCCGACACCGTAAGACCCGTGAAGGTATCCAAGCTCTTGACCTTGCCTCCGTGTTAGAGACGCACTGGCAACGTATGCGTTCCTACGACAAACCATACATCTGATTAGAGACACGTTTCTTTTCGCTGCTAGGGTCCTCACATTTGGCCGAAGAACAAGCTAACAGCGACCCCACCGAGACCAAATGCAAGGCAAAGAGCTCCAAATGGTGGGTTGGATATAGCAATGACGTAGTAGAGGACCTGGCAAAGGCATCCGAACATGACGGTCCAAAATCGGCCGAGTGCGACGGAATGCCCAGATGACGTCGATGCATCGTCCAAACGTTTAGAATATTTACGAGTGATACCTTGAATTGGCGGAGGAATGAATACTCTTTGAGTACTGTTCAATGGAAATTGTCCAGTATATATGAATAAAGGTTCGTTGATGAAGGTGCCTGTGGTGAAGCTTTAGGGAGCTTAGCCACGATCTCCCGCCTAGCAACGAGTAACACTTACCCAATGGCAGCAGCAATAAAAAGGAGTGAGACCTTAAAGTGAGAGAGTCCGTACGTGACTTCTAGATACGGGATAATCGTCCCCGGAGCTGCGGCCAGTACAGTGTGTCAGATTTGCATGCATCAGAAGGGAAAAGGTAAGCACGCACTTCCGTCGGCCCAGCCACAGGAGAAGAACGACAGAAAAGAGCTCGCTAGTCTGATAGTATGTCGCTCTGCTCGCGATTCCGTCTCGATGGGCGGCTCCTTTGTCGTCGTCGAAGCGGGAGTCGATGTTCCAGGCGTCGTTCCAGGCGTCAGGCTGCCAGCCTTAGAAGAGACCAAACTCAGGTTGGAGCGCTCGTATGCAACCGCTGTTAAGGCAGCGGTGGATGAGTCCGTGATAGGTGACTTGTCGTCACTGACGAGTGTGTTGATGTGGTCCTCTCTAGCCTGGGCAGCAACAAGCACACCACCTTCCTCCACCACAGCACTGTCCTCCTTCATAGGAGAAACGGCCGAGAGGGGCGGCACACTCGAAGTGGAGATCTGCGGTCTGTTGGCGATGGATGAGTGGAACTCGCTGGGATGTGGGTCTTGCGATCCAGAAGCTGGGGTGTCAAGTCGAGATGGCGTGACGGTCTCAGTAACTGGTGTGATTGATGTGCTGTTATGGGCGAAATTGGAGTCCATGGGTCCAATGTGCGAGTGAAGTTAAGGATTAGAGGGATTAGGGACAGGGAGGTGGATGAATGGGTTGTCGTCCAACTGGCTAAAACTCGACGCCTTTTAAAGGCTGCTTGGCCTGGTGCTTTGGAGAAAACATATCTTGAGTGCGGTACCGAGACCTCCACCTGCCTCGCCCATGGTCCTCTTTGGGAAGGTCAAAAGTGGAGGGCTTGGCAGGACGTGCCTCGGGGATGTCATACCCGGACTTCTATTTATCCGAGCCGGCGGGAGGGAGCAAGGCTCCATAATGGATTCAACGCGTTCATTCGTATGCCAAAGACTACGCATATAGAATTTTGGGACTCGGCGATTTGCTTGAGACGTACTGTCGATCATCGATGGGAATGGATGGATACTCTAGGTTCGACGACGATCGATCAGGAGTACACGGAGCTACCGGCAGAAGCCCGAGCCAAGCGCGTCACGCCCTTGAGTTAGGTATTTCTTCCTGCACTCTAGCATTGATCGAAACGCTTGTTGAAACTTGACCTCCAGTACCGGGCCAGATTTGGAAAAAAATATTCGGGCTCTTCAGATATGCACGTATGAGAGCAGCTCGATGATTCTTGATGGGTTAGTGTCCGGATGAGCCTGTCCCAGGCCATTCTGACGCAGTGGCCAGGTAATAGACCGCATACTCTTCCCCTTCAGAATCACCAACATGCGGATAGATATCTTTTGCCCTCTGCGTAGAGCGTTAGTCCTTCGATGGGCGTGGCCTAAACTCCGCCGCATGTACCCAAGATAAAATAAAGCGTGTGCTCGACTCCCTTCATTGCTGATGCTTCTATGGATCTGTAGCGCTTGGGTATAGGGCCCTTCGGCCTCGGTATATGTAGAATGGGAACCATAGGGGTGACCGAGCCCCAGCAGCGCCTCGCCTCTATCTTTTCCAGCGCCTAAGCAAAGATGTCTTGGCCCCGGCCCGGGGCATCCGAAAATTTGACCTCCACATATTTATACTGAAGCGGATAAATGCGACCCAGCCTTGGGAAGGTGGTTGCTCCACCCTCTTCATCTATGATGGGAACGTAGATATCTTGAGCATTCGTGAAAGCTTCTTCAGCCTCCGCATATTTAGATCGCGCAACGTAGACTTGACCATGGCGGTGGCCGCGGGCTACCTAAGGATGTTTTTTAGACAATCCGGCCATCAAAGCCACTTCATGAACAAGTTCCCGGGTGTCGTACGTAGGACTCACGGATTTAGGCTTCGTCGACTACTGCTCTTACGTTGGAAACTTCTTCTTTTTGTGCTGCAGCAGCATGGAAGCTTCTTCACCGCGACTGGATGCATGGATGTTTGAGGCTCCGCATTCTCCGTTAAAACGCCCTTTGAACCACTTCTGCTTTGCCACGGATTCCATTCGGCTTGGTTGTGTTAAATGTAATTGCGCTTGGATGGACTCGTATAGTCACTGTTGTTGGTGGTATCGTTGACCTCGGGGGTTGAACAACTCGATAGGGGAGACCGACGTAAGCTGTGAGGGAGCTCCGATCCAAACGACCCCATCCAATCCCATCCTCATGCAAAGGTACGAATCAGCAAAGTCGGGGCAAAGAGCAGCAAGGAGATTATTTCGAGGACGAGGATGAAGGAGGTGTATGAGTCGATAAAGTTGTCCGAGGTGATGAGCACGAAGCAGTGCCAGGAACCCGTGATCTCGCTCCCGCTACGATCGCCCTTCGAGCTGTTACAATAAAGCAGGTGTGCGACCTACAGCTTCAGTTATCACTTTAATTTTGAGGCCTATAAAATCTTCGGCATAGGGTTCAGGTGCTGTCGAGGAAGCCTTTAGGGCTAGAGGAATCTGCGAAGGATGCGAGCAACGCGTCGCCCAGAATCTGATCGCATAACGTGATACGTTCGTGAAGAGATTCGAGGGAGGGGATGTATGCATGCCATTCGGGATCCAGGACGGAATAACGAGACATTGCGGCACGGGAATCGTGGCAGGGTGGGAGGCTGTCTGTGTCGGTCCGTTCAGAAGCTTAAGCAAAATATCACTCAACCCTGCGCACTCGGCCTCTTTCACCGATTAAACATGCACTCTGAAGAGGACGGCGCGCGCTAACGTTACGTGGCCGCCGTTCGTCTCTCAAGCCTAGAGGGGAAGCACTGCCTGAGTACCTAGAAGCTGTTCTAGGAGTCACGAGACTCGGCTAGCAAGCCCGTCTGGTTATTTCGTAACGCTTTGTCAGACCATGTGAAGTAACATTCCATTTTGGGCAACTTGAAGGGCGGGGGCTGTGCGCGCCTGTTGATCACCTCCTGGGCGCTTTCACTTGCTTAAGGCACCGTAGACGCCAAGGCGGCCAACCAACCAATCAGAGCCTTTGCAATGATTTCGATGGCATGTGGCAAAGATGGGAACGCCCCCCGAACAAGGTTCCATTGCTGTGCACCAATTCAACCGTCGGTATAATTTCCATGCTCACTGAAAAAGCTACCGAGCGAGTGTGGACATAAAAGGGAGCCGCGGTGCTTCAAAGCTTCATCCCATCACTCCACACAACCCCAACGCCTCCGCTCACCCCCTTCCACCCTCCCGACACCTTTTACTTTACTTACTTCGTCTCTTTCAACCTTCAAGCCATGTCTCAAGTTCAACTCTTCCACTGCTTGCCGATCCCTGCTGGAAGCAAGGACGACGTCTTTGAATTGCAGGCCCTTAGAATGGTCCTTCTCCACAACAGTCAGTCACAGTCCTTAGCCCGTTTTAGCTAGGACCGGTTGCTGAGATTCCGCCCTTGAAAACAGTCATCATCCGTGGCTTCAACTCTCTACTCTATTATAGCGGCGAAGTCCAGCCCAATACCCCCAAGTACAACGCCTTCCTTGCCTACGCCGGTGAAGTAGTACGTTGCCCCCCTCTCCTTCTCATCACCAGACGGAAGGCGTCGGTACTCACTTTTTTTACCCTGCATCTCAGATCCACTTCCTTCACCACCACCACGGCAATGAAGAAGACAAGTACTTCCCTTTCCTGGAAACCAAAATGGGCAAAGGTTCGATGTCGGACAACGTCGACGGACACGAATCGTTCAAAGCCCCCTTCGCCGCCTTCGAGGACCTCTACAACAAGTTACGTTCTGGCGAAACTCAATGGGACCTCGCTGCCTTCCGCAAGGCCATCTACGACTTCATCCCCGTCCTCAGGGAGCACCTCGAAGAAGAAATCGACACGTTCCGACCATGGCAGTTGAAGGGCAAGTTCACCGCCGAGGAGCTATTGGGATTCGAAGCCGAGATGGAGAAGCACGTCATGGCTCAGGTGTCGCTCGTCAAGGACCCGCAATACCAATTCATTAACGGTGACAGCGCTTCCCATGGTGCTTGGTGAGTTCCCTTTGCGTCGCTATCGGTACTTGGATAGCGAAGCTCATCCGTTTCCCTTTCGTAAGGTTCCCTCCCATCCCACCACCAATCGCCTGGGCCGCCCGCCAAGTCCTCTGGCACGTCCACTCGGATTGGTGGCAATTCGGCTGCTGCGACAAGTACATGAAAGTCAAGCCTCAATTCGCGCCTTACGAGCCCGTCATGGAGAATAAAGAGGCACCTGCTTCATAGAAAAACCGGGCCGGCTCCCGCTGCGTTCTTGGACGCTTGAATCAATTCTCTATTTCCACTTCTTCATCATCTCGGACATCTTCCCGTCTCTCTTCCGCTCCGTATCGTACAACTACTGCATATAGTGTATTTGTGTTTATTGGGAATTTATGTTCTTGCCTACCGCATACTATGCCCGTTGTCTTCTCGCCCTCATATCTCCTTCTTGGGTCGCTCGGCTTCGCAATGCCGATTTATCAATCCACCTGACAAACAACGACCAAACTTATCTCCAGCCAGGAGGCGGCCATTTCACACCTATCAATGATTCACATCCAAGCCAAGCCGTGATGACGACGGTTAGGACGGCCGGCTATGGAATCCCAGGGGCCCAACCCTTCCTCATCCAAGGAGCCCTGGGATGCTTCAGGTTCTCCCATAGCAAAAGCGGGAAATGTACGCCGCCTTGCACGTATGCGCAGCCATTTTTCAACCGCCTCGAGTTGAACTTGCTCCCGTTTACCAAGCCCAACCAAAGGCGACACGCAGACGCAGCAGTACCCCCAGACTTATTTCGCAAGCCACACATCCGCATCGCGACCATATACGACCCTGTTATAATGGCTCCGAGGCATAACAGCCTAATATGGCTACGGAGATCTCAAGCCGGAGGTGACTGCGGCCCAGCAAAAGGCTTGGAACGGTTCAACTTCGCATCATTCACTAAAGCCAAGCACACTCAGTTCCAAGAGAACCTAGCACACGGAACCCGTCATTTAATAAGCTGGAAAGACGATCGGGACTCGAAAAGCAAGGGCGAATGTGGATGGGGTGTCAGCAGCCTCTGTCCGAAGCGAGCTGACATAACGGGTGGCTTCCGTTAGACTGCGTTCTCGGTGGAAGCGCCCATGCCAGCCAAGCAAGCTCGTCTTTCTCGATCACCTCGAGTTTTGGACCTCGGACATGCTGCTTCCATATGATGCGAGCGTAGTCCACTTTGTCAGAGTATAAAGGTATACCGCTCAAGATTTCTCGACCAATCAGCCCTTCCATCATTGGCTCCCTCAGGCCCTTGCTTTCGATCGCCTCCAGCTTCTTTCGAATGTCCGCTCCTGAACTACTTCACTGTATCCCCATACCCGCGGGAAATTATAAAGATGTGTTCGACTTGCAGTCCATCAGGATGGTTATCTTGCACAACAGTAAGTCGTATCTCTTCGGTTTACGTGGTGTCGGCCTCTTGCCTAGAATGAGCGACGTCAACTGAACCTCTCCTACGCTTTATGTCATTGCAGTAATTATCCGAGGAATCAACTCGATGCTGCACTACAGCGGGCAAGTCGAACCAGGAACATCGTCCTACAAGTCTTTCCTGACTTACTGTAACGAAGTCGTGAGTTTCTCGTCCACCTTCGAATTAGGAAAGGTCGGATGCGTGTCCCTAGTGATACTGACCAGAGTATTGACTCTTCTTCAGCTTGTCAACCTCCATAAACACCACCGTCTCGAGGAAGAACGTTACTTCCCTTTCCTCGAATCACACCTCGGCGCCGGTACCATGTCGGGGAACCTCGACCAGCACGAAGCCTTCAAAGTACCTTTAGCTACTTTCGAAACCCTCCTGAACGACCTTCGATCTGACAAGGCAACGTGGAATGTGCAAAGTTTCCGAAAGTCCATATACGACTTTGCGAACCTCTTGAAAGCCCATTTGAGCGAGGAGATCGACACGATTCGCCCTGCCGTATTGAAAGTCAAAATCACTCGCGAGCAGCTTGATGCGCACGAGCATGAGACCGACAAATACTTTATTGCAAACACGTCCCTCACCAAAGATCCTCAGATTTTCTTTATCAACGGAGATGGGGTACATGGAGCATGGTTTGTATTTTGGTTTCCCGCTGTTGCTGTTATTTATTTGCTGACTGCCTGCAATACCTAACACACTAAAACAGGTTCCCGCCGATGCCTGGTCCAATATCCTTCGTGTCCAAGGCTGTTCTTTGGCACTTGCACTCGGATCGCTGGCGGTTTGGAAGCTGCGACAAGAACATGCACGTGAAGCCCGAATTCGCGGCGTACGAACCAGCCAAGGAGAAGTAAAGAGATCCTATGAGATCGAGGAACTTATATCCAATTTACTCTGGTGTATTTTCTAAGTCAAATATTATACATTTTCCAGCTACAAGCAACGCCAGCCAAGCGGGGATGCAACCCCAGCCATCGTTAACGTTAATCACGACCACTGGAAAGATTTGGCCTCGCTGACGTTAAAGGTCTTAATTTGAGGACATCCTGTCTTACGGGACCCGTTAGTTCCATAAGCTGAGAAGCTCTGGAAGGATTGCCAGGACTCGAAAAGGAAGGTCGAATAAATTAGGGCAACCGCACCCGAAATTGGGGGGGGGGGGGGGGGGGAAAAATGTTTTTATTTTTTTTTTTTTAAGGGGGGGGGGGGGAAAAAAAAAAAAAAAAAAGGGGGGGGGGGGGGGGGGGGGGGGGGGGGGGGGGGGGGGGGGGGGGGGGGGGGGGGGGGGGGGGGGG
>WSUI01000435.1:0-11527 GCA_019633595.1 Tulasnella sp. UAMH 9824
CCTCGGCTTGACCAGCCCCGACACGGCCTCCACTCTCTTGAGAGCTTCACGCGCTTCCTGTCCTAGCGGATCTGCTTCATACTTTAGCCTGAAACCATTTCACACTCTGCGGCCAGCTCGGTCTGATTGCCCCTGGCGCCTCTCTAATTTGCGCTTTCGCCGCACCGACCGCTCGCAGAAAGGGAGCTCCTCTCGTGTGAAGGGAAACAGAGAGAAAAAGGGAAAGCGGATCTTAAACGCAAAATACGAAAACAGAAAGAAACGCTCCACACATTCCCCATTCATGTGGCAGCCCGATTCAACGAAGACGCTTCCGAGTACATGACGGGTCCGAAGAGCTCTGCGCACCCCGGCGCGAAGTCGCGAGAACCAGCACAAAATGTTATGATTCCGTCACCCCAACTTCTATGATCCCATATTCCATCTCTTCGCGGCCCCAGACTTCCTTCAAGCCATGAGGAAAAGGCCTCCCTCTGAGGATTTTCGGGAAGGATCGCCGTCCAAAGCTTCTGAAGATCTCCAATCCACGGACCCTAATAGTTCTAGCGGCTGTGTATTTGCTCAAGAAAGACTTTTTGATTCAGGATGCGAGGGTGCTCGCTGTCCCCCAGAACGTCCTCGCAGTCTCGGGGCCGTCCGTGTCGGACCACGCCCCGCCTGCGGAAGGATAGCCACGAGGAGGGGACTTCATCGAACCGTATATACGGCGGGCGAGCGGTCACAAGTCGGGAATAAGCTTGGAGAGCTAGCCAGTTGTGGTGTGCTTTACTCGATCCGCTCCCTTGGATGACGCCATCTCCCTCGATGCTGTTTGCCAGTTGATTCATTCGCCCTGATCCATACCAAAGCTGTATCACGAATATCGTGTGTGCTCTAGCTAGTCAAATTTAGATCTGTGTCTTTTGGTTTAGTATATGGCGATCCCGGTCCGTACAGCTGTAAATTGCCCCCTTCTCCGTTCCGCAGATGGAGAGCTGCTGACCTGGTTCGGAGCCATTGCGTGTGCGTGAGATAGAAGTAGACCGCATCGAGGAGTGTTCTACTCCCTTTACCCCTAATACAATTCAATAGCGCTGCCTGCATCCAGCTGAAATCTTACGATAACAGCGCTGTCGACAAGACCATTCCATCGGCCAGACCCAGCGGATCCAGCTTTTCCCTATCACTGGGAAGCGCATATCGCCCGTGACACTCTTAGGCTTACTAAAAATCGTGTACAATCGCGTCCACACCCCGCTACCGGGCGAAGAAAGGCTCTTCAGTCGACCGATTCTTAATCATCGGACTTTGCTACCTTGCCTCTATGCGAGTACTCGAGATGCACTTCATTCGATACCGTATGCAGAGGTTGCTTCCGTTACTCCCGCCAACCGTTTCCTCACTCGATTGCAGTTTCGACTGAGCGGGCGCCTTAGCTCCGTTGAGGGCGAAATGCCTATCAATTAACAGACAATGATTTCTTTCTTCAAGAGTAATCATTAGGAGAGGGTACATTGCAGCAGTATAAGTTACTCGGTGGTTTAGGTTGTCAGAGCTTTGATGGGCACACTCTCTTCACGGCAGATTAACCGATGATTACCTTGCTTCCAGTGTCTGCAGTAGAGCCACCGCCATGAAAATTGTGAACCTCCAACATGCTAGCTCACTTACGCTTTTTGACAGCCAGGGCTACAGTAAAACGTCTACACGGTCGTGAGTATGAGCCCGTGATATATACTGGTAATACTAACTGTCCCACAACCTGTGCACTGAAGGATTTCGCCGTCACATTCAGCCAGATCTTCGCCATACAGTGGACACCTGACCCAATAGCATCCAACCTGGCCTCCGGATTTATTTCGACGTGCTTCGGCATCTTTCTCCAGAGTTAGTGAAGTATCGAGTCCGATCTCGTGGCCCACCCATGCCCACATGTCCAGAATGTCGATTTTCCGGGATTCCCCTGTGAGCCTATCCCGGGCCTCTTGGTGCCGAAAAGATATGCTGCTATCGGGCGTGATTGGGGCGCAGCGAGAAATCGCAGCCAAACGCTCCGCAAGATATAGCCAATCGCTCTGCATACGGCCGTCAATCAGGTGGCGATTGCCTTTGCATAGCTTTCCGAGGCGCTGAATCGCAGAGCGTAGACACATTACTGAGCTCATCGGTTAGTTCTAGCGGTAACCACCGAGAGGGCTGACCCACTTGAATAACATGAGTTCGCTGTCGCGTTGACTTCATATTTACGCGTAGCTTGCACCCGACCGAGGAGAAGGACAAGATCCGCTTCATTGATGAGATCTCTAACTACTTCTCGTTGAGTTTCAGGAGAGTCAACAGCTGATAATATTCTGAAAATGAAGGAGAAGGGGATTAAGAACGCGAATAGCTGAGCTGGCGACGGGCCTCTCGTACGCACTCCTCAATGCAACTCAATGCTACGGGATCCCAGGAAAACGCAGCCGAGACGTCATCAGGGCGGATAGGCACAGTGGCAGCGCGCCCCACCTCCCACCAAGCATTGGCCATGGGAACGTACAACTTGGAATGCCAGAGCAAGTTCGCTTGCAGGCTTTGGTCGATCAAGTTGACTTTGTAGACAATCTCGTAAAACTGCCAAAGGCTTGTCTCGTTCTGTCTTCCGCCTACTGATCGAGCCAATTGCGTGACAACATGTTGAGTAGAGTATCGGCTGAGAATTGCCTTTGTTTCTGTTGGGAACTGTTGAAGGATTGTCCCAGCTATGCTTTCAGAGACTGCTCCTGGCTTCCTGGAAATTTTGCGACTGAGCAGCCTGTATGTATGCCATCTGCTAACTGAAGGAATATTGTCTGGGTCAGGACGGAGTAGAGACTCCAAAAGAACCCTTAGAATCGATGGGCCGGCGGCTGAAGTGAATCTATCCAGCAGGTTTCAGCGTGTCGCCAAATATTACAAATGGGACAAGTCCCCTCGACGTACACATGATGCGAGTTACTGCTTGAAATAAGGGCAATTATTATTCGAAGAATGGGGTCGTATATGTCAGAAATCCCGAGCGGCAGTTGTTCGGCAAGTTCAATAATCTGCCTGGCGATCGACTCGAAGTTCGTGAGCAGTGTCTGAGCAAATATATACCCATCAGAATGAAGGTCTATCTTGTTAACAAGCTTCTGCAGTGTTGAAATTGCGCTGAATGCCAGGTTCGCGGTTGGCTGGTTGTGGTATGTTAGCGCTGGCCAGCCTTCAAAGACGGATGATCCACTTACGGAACCCTTATTTATTAAACTCCGGGTCTCTATAGCTGCCTGTAGTACTAGCTCTGGTAACCCAGACTTTCGCAAATCGCGGTCATAATTATCGTTCGGAAAGAGCTTCAGAATCAGATCGAGCGATTGACGATAATCATCTTTTTCCTCAATCGAATTTGATAGTCTGTATTGCTTTGCTAGCTCGTTCAAAGATTGAAATATGGGAGACGAAGCTGGTCCGGTTGTAGCTTCGGAGACTTCATGCATGGTGTGAGGGGACGGTCGTGGAAAGTTGGATTTTGCCAGTAAACAACGGCCCAAACAAAGTTGCATACTGCCCAAAAAGGCTGGTTATATACATAAGATGTCCCCCAGCACCCTAACGCTGAACCCAACCCTTCACAACGATCAGTTATAGCACATATGCATATCCGTCAGATGTTCGCCGTTCAGGACTCCGAAATCTATCCGACAAGCGCGGCTCGACGTTTTTCACTTTCGATTCCCCACAGCGCCTCCACCAAGCCTTCCCTAAGAGCATAATCTGATAGCTACGTACAGAGTAATAGTTACAGGGGGTGCAAAATTGGTTTTTACAACATAAGGAAGTGGCCCGGGATAGTGTGCAGTCTAACGCTCTTCATAAACAGCTTGGAACCGCGTATTTGGAAGACTACACCGTTTCATCGGCTCCTTTAACGCCCTTTCGACGTGGACTGATGACGAGCACAGACTAAATGATGGCCGCTCGCCATCCAGTCACTGGTCCAACGTGTTAGTACGCGGGATGTAACTGCGGGCGAGTACTTACGCTTTCTGACAAACGAAGCTGCAGTACGCAGTCTATCCAAATACTATGAGCCAATAGTGAGTCGGCGAGATCATGTTCATACCAGTTTGCAACTACCGCATTTTGAGAGCTTGGTTCTCAACCCAGCCATATCATCGCCGTAAAGTGGGCATTTGACCCAACCGCACCCGATTTGTCTTCCAGGAGGGATCTGAGTGGCATCAATACATTCGTCTTGCACCATGTTGATGTCCAGCCCTAGCGAGGTGGCGAAGCGAGACCAAATTTCAAGCAGATCTGGTTCTCTTTCGTCATCTGCGACCATGTCTGGGTGAGCCGAGGCTCGTGACGTGTCGTCTTTCGCTCCGGATCGACAACGCTGAACCACCCGCAAACGATCACTTACATAGACCCAGTCGTTGTAAACCCGGGTCTCAAGCAAGTGTTTGTTACCGCTACAGCAGTCAGCGATGCGCATTATCAAATCTTTGGTCCGCGTCACTATAGAAATGCAAGAAAATGGTAACTTTTCCGAGGGCTTTCAATAAGAGAGCCGTACGCACTGGAGTAGATATCTCCAGCTACATCTTCCCGATTTTCACGAGTGGCGATGAGCTGTGCAAGCAAGAGGACTAAATCTCCCTCGTTTATCAGGTCTCGGATGACCATCCATTTGAGATCTCGGGATAGGGTAGCGGAGATTATGCTAGAACGTATCAGAGAGAGCACTGAGATCCAGTCCAAACCGCTAGAATTTGCCTGCATGATACTTACGAGTAAATGTGCCGAACTGCATCCCCATGCCAAGTGACCGAAGAAGGACGACCATATGCACTCATCGCGGGTTTGAGAGCACCTCGGTGAACTGCCCACCAACCCTGTAAAATTGGTACGTGCAATTTTCCATGCCTCAGCAAGCTCGTCCGTATCTGGCCTCCAGCCTTAACAAATCTGGTGAAGACGGAGCAGAAATGTCGAGAAGCGGCTTCATCTGGCGGCTGGCCTAGATGTCTCGTCACCTGTCCGATGACGCGTCCAGGGGGGTAGCGACTCAATAAGCTAGCCAAATCTTGTTGAAATCCATCAATTAATGTAATCCTTTCGTTGTGAATCCCTGTTGGACCGAATGGTTGGCGTGACAGTTGTGCCAATATCCTGTACGCAAGGTAGGCAGTGCTTATGGGCACCGATAGGTCCACAATAGGACTAAATAGGGAGTATAATAGGGCGCCAATGACGGCGATTCTAGTAGGTTTAGCAAAACTGTACGAAGAGACATAAGTTTGACCTATCTTGAAGGGGCAGTTGATAAGACAACTTACATCCTCTCGCCTTGAAAACCTCTAGTCAAAGGTAGTAGAATGCCGAGAAAAGCGGAAAATATACGAGGGTCGGGATTTGCGGTTGTTGGGCGATTTCGGAAACTTGAGTTGCAAGTCCTGGTAGGTTAACGATCACGGCTTCCCCGAAAGCGAAACCATCCGCGTTAAGGTCAATCTTGACGATTAGAGTGAACGGCATGAGAGAGTTTAGAAACTAAGTCGTACAGTTCTAAGAGTTAGTAATTTCATTCTTCGGCGAAATGGTGTGTCTTTGGGGGGCACCTTCTCACAACTTGGGTGTTGCTGGAGCCCCTCAATTCGACCACAGCTTGGAGGGCCTGCTCTGGAAGTCCCGACATTCGGAGCAAATCCCATGGTAATTTTGCCACGCCCGGGAACTTTATCAGACTCTCGTCCTGCAGCTTGTCAAGCCATTCGTCGAATGCTTGGCGAGGGACATCCTTTTCCTCCGGGGAGCGGGCACTTCGGTAGCGGTTCGCGATGTTCTGAAACGCTTTGACATCGATTTGAATGGAATCTTCACCGTCCATTTGGCTTTGGGGCCGAAGATAAGCTGAGAGGGCTTCAAATTGCTGCTCTATTCCCGATTCTACGTGGAAGAGGAGCGTTTTATCGAGGTCTAACGGATGTTGCGCGTTTCGTCGCAAGATTTCCCACCCCTTAGCCACTTGTTGGCTTTACCGCTGATAAAGCACATGGTTCATGTTCGACTCCTGGTTTCAGATCGCTCTTCACTACCCAACCTACCTACCTACCCTCATGCTCGAGCAGCTCGGTCCAATCTGAATAGTGGGTTCAAGCACGATCTTTGAGTCCCAACTTGCTCAAGCCTACTTGCTGCACCTAGGCGTATCAACCTCTCACAGACTTTCTTCTTGGGGGCTGGTCTTGTCACGGAAATAGACAGCGACATCACGTGGGACAAGCATGCGTTGGGAGGGTTTACTAGAAATTTACAAGCGACTGTAAGGTGCGAAAGGCGAGGCTGGCTCAGCAGAACTTAGGATTCACTGACGAGCGTTACCAAATGTCGACTTTACGGTAGCCAGCAGGCTGGTCAGACTTACGGACCTTACGCATAGTCTATTCTCTTACTGTGCCTTATAATGTATGTAGAGGTAGTGATATTTTAATGCTTTCGTACTGATACAAGTTTGTCACCCGATGGTCGCGAGAGGACCGTTTCGTCGACCACACCCAGCCTAGCGGCTCCACCTTTTTCCTATCACTGAGAAACGCGTATCGTCTGTGACACTCTTAGACTTACTAAAAATCATGCACCCTCGCGCCCACACCCCGCTACAGACCGAAGAATGGCTTTTCACTCAACCAATTTGGAGTCATCGGAGTTTGCCACCTTGCCCCTATACGAGTACTCGAGATGCACTTCATTTGAGACCGTATACAGCAGGCTGCTCAAGGGTAGCCCTCAATTCCCCAGCATTCCGGTCCTTCTGGACATGCTGACTGAGACCGTTCAGTTCGGTTGCCCCTCGCAGGAATAGCGCACGTTATCGTTTTCCTTGTCACTTTCCATATTTCTCTCGTAAGTATCCTTTTTTGTCCGCACTCCGGTTTGGCTTTGATGATGGCATTTCAGGAAACGCTTGTTAGCTGACGCAATCACTGGAGGAGGCTATTTCAAGATGAATCCTCCGGCTCTCTATAGTCGATCCCTGGGAAAGAAGGGTTTCCCTCACGCCCCATCCTCCAATGCCGTTCTTCCAGCGTCAACGAACCGTCTCATCGGTCTGCTCGTCGTGGCGGACCTTGGTGGAAACCTCCCCGCGATTCTGGTCTATCATCGAGTTCTCGAGCGGCCCAAAGATCGTCTCCCACTTTCTCAAAAAATCTCGATGTAGCAGCTTGGAATCAAGTGTTATTCAGACTTCAACTACAATTTCAAGTCTTCCTACAACCCCAGAGACCTCGTGAAAACTTTTATTTAAGTTTGATCTCTCCCCACACCGATCGCATTCGGTCGTTGATGCTGTGCACATCTGCTACACACGGGTTGTTATCCGTACTGGGGAACCCGGCTCCCATGTTGGAAGAGCTCAAGCTCGAATCCCGGCTTGGCGTTTTTCCAGATCCGTTGGACTTGTTTTGCGGGCAAGCCGGTCGGTTGAGGGACGTGACGTTGGAGCACATACCCGTCCGATGGGACTCAGGGGCCCTTGCAGGGCTGAGGTCGTTCAAGATGAAGGGGGAGGGTATATCAAACTATTCTCCGACAGCGCGCCAGGTGCGGGGGCTGTTGGAGGCAAATCCCGGGTTGGAGGAGATGTATATGGAAGATTTGACCATTGCGGAGAGTTTCGGAGACGATGCAGGAGAGTGGATTGGCAGAAGGGGGGCAAGTCGAGTAGTCCTGAGCAAGCTGCAGGAACTGAGGCTTGTCAAGTTGCCGTTTGAGCTCGTTCAAGCCGTTGTGAGCAACATCGAGATTCCGTCCATCAGACACCTCGAGCTCGAGTGCCTGCTTCGAGGACAACCCGCTTACCGGCTATTGGCTCCCGGAATCAACCACCTCGTCCCAACCCTCCTACGACAATCGAAAGGAACGCGGGAGGCAGAAATAGCGTTTGGAGGGTCCAGTCTCACGTTCGCGACCTACTTATCTGGCCAGGAAAGCCCGACGATCCGAATCTGGTTGGAAGACACCGTCCCCACCAGCGGATTCGACTGGCTAGCGGAGAATTTTTTCCATCCGGAAGGTTTATCATCTGTCAGTGCAGCGGAGGCCTTCCAAGTCTGTCTCAAGTTTGGGCAACGCTTCGACATGACAGGAGGCACGTTCATTCCCATCCTCGATCGACTGAGCGCGGTCAAAGTGAAAAGCCTGACAATCGAAAACGCATGCCAGAACGGAGAGGCGCTGATAAATTATTTGGGAAGATTGAAGGTGGATTCCCAATGGCCTCTACCGCACTTGACATCGTTGACAGTCGGAGGTCCCTCCGAAATGGCCACTCTCCTCTTGCTCTCTCTGCATCGTCGAAATCATCATAGTCCGACGAATGGATCGCCGACAGCACCACGACCGGCTACGCTAGAGTGTTTAGACATTAAGAGCCTGCTTGGAGTGGGGAGTAAAATGGCGAAAGCCCTCACCGAGTACATCAGCTGGGACAGGACGTTGATGCGAGGGAGGCCGTGGGTGCCTACGGATCAGAGATGACTTGGGGACGACTGGCAGGACTTTGAAGATGATAATAAGGAGGAAGAGATCTATAACTCTTATGGACTGCTTGTGATGGTTTTGCATTCTGTATGGTAAGCCAACTTGGGTTTGTGGTAGAGATGGAATGGGGCCGTGGCGCGTAGACATTCAGATGTCATTAAGTATTCCCAAAAATACTGTAATGGGCAGCGTATTATGATAGTAACTGTCCCCACGTATTTTTCAGATACCCTGTTACACTACGGCCCCGTTCCGGGAATACCAGGTCCACACCAAGCCCCCTTTGAATGTGCAATCAAGTAGTCCTACTATAGAACAAGTGCCATTCTCCAAGGCTTATGGATAGGGTATGAAATACATTATCTCGTTGTTCCTTCTATCGAAGGGTTGGACAAAACGGGCTGGTTACCTAAGATACCCCTAGCTCACCAACGCCAGACCCACCTTTACACTGATAAGTAGCAGCACATCCCCATATATACAACCCAGGAAATATCCCGTCCAACTCAACGCCCGATCGGCGGGCCGGCGGGACCCGGTTCGAAGACAGTCCTTTTCGGCAGGCGCCCGGCATCCTACCCCGGCAAGTCTAGATGCTCACCCTTTGCTCCAGAACGGCCGACCACCCACCATGACTCTTAATTGCTAAAACTGCGTAAAACCCATGACCAGTCAAGCTCGTGACACCCATTGATAAGAACATCCCGTCTGCTATTACTCGAATCTATCCAAACAGTGGGGGTTCAACTTTTTTCCTTCGACTCCCGACAGCACCTCCACCAGGCCTTACCTAAGAACCCCCGGCACCTGTTCCCCCCACGACTTCACGACTACTATATATTTCCCGGTCCCAGCAAACGTCTGGGTACTTAATCGAGTACTACCGACCGTTGTGGTACCCTCTCGGCTCGTTCTCTTCCTAGATTCGGGGCATCAAACAAATTGCGTCAAAATGATCGGTTCCACTTCGACCCCCGAACTTACCCAACCTTCAACTCCAGCGATTGAAGACCCAAGCACAATCGATGAAAGAGAGGAGAAAACAGCTGCTCCGACATTAGCAGACCTTCCAATCGAGGAAAATTTGGGCTCTCTTCCAAAGCCTCCTTCGAGGCCCGATAGCGTCGATATCGACCTTGAAAAGCCACCGCCGAACAACAAGGTCATCGAACATCACGACGTCGACGATGCATTTCCTGAGGGAGGTCGAGGATGGACTGTCGTAGCTGGGGTGAGTTCATTCCGGGTGGAGGGGGATCAAGGCCGCGTGGTTCCGCTCACATGCCATTCCTCCGAACAGTCATTTATGTGTACGGCTTGTACATTCGGTTTGGTCAACTCTTGGGGCGTGTTCCAATCCCACTATCAGGAAGTAATTTTACCCGATGTCAACCCATCGACTCTGTATGTCTGCACACAATTGGTGATAAGCGTTGGTTCGGCTAACTCGATCCTGGTCGATTCGTAGAGCTTGGGTCGGGTCCGTTCAGTATTCGCTTGTGTTTATGCCTGGCCTCTTCGCAGGCCGCTTGTTCGACATTGGGTTCTTCCACCCTATGATTATGTCTGCATCGTGCCTGCTCGTTATTGCCACGTTCCTCGTCGCGGAGTGCCACGAGTTCTGGCAGTTCATGCTCGCTCAAGGTATTGCGACTGGAGTCGCATGTGGATTCATCTTTGGTGGAGCCTTGCCCGTTGCTAGTCATTGGTTCAAGAAGAAGAGAAGTACAGCATTCGGGGTGATCGCTACAGGAAGCAGTTATGGAGGCACTGTATTCCCCATCATCACCAGGAACTTGATCCCACATGTTGGCTTCCCTTGGACCATGAGGATATTGGGTTTCATTATTCTCGGGCACCTAATCTTAGCTAACCTGGTGGGTGGCAGACAAGACGTTTTGACAAATCGTACACTTACATTGGTATATTTGTTGCTCATTAGCTCGTGCGTCGTCGGCTACCTCCGGTCAAAGTGGCAGGAGGGCTACTCAACTTGGCTGCGTTCAAGTCCGCTCCGTATTCATTATACGTCGTTAATGCAACCATCGCTTTCCTCGGAATGTATGCGTGCTTGACATTCATCGACGTCTCAGCTGTAAATGCAGGTAGGTTCAGACTCCCATCACTCTAGGTCACCCGTGATGAAGCTTCCATAACCAGGAATCTCCCCCGACTTTTCCTTCTACCTCGTCTCCCTGGGAAATGCCGGCTCCGGATGCGGTCGCCTTCTCTCCGGGTTCCTGTCGGACAAAGCGGGAGCCTTGAACATTTTGATTCCCTTCAGCGTATTGGCTGCGGCTTTCACTATGATATGGCCCTGGTGCACGACAAAAGGGTCATTAATTGCCATTGCTATTCTCTATGGAATCTCGTCTGGTGCGTTTGTCGGGTTGCTTGCTGTTCCCGTTGCGCAGCTGGGAGGAACAGGAGATATTGGTCGAAGGACGGTAAGCCCGGTTCTGCATGAGTTCTTCATCTGGACATTAACGTTGCTGTTAGGGAATGCTATTCACAATCGCGTCCATTGGGGCTGTCGTCGGGCCACCTATCAACGGTGCCATTTATTCGAGGTATAACTCTTTCCACCAAGTTGGCTTCTTTGCTGGTATGTATTCCCGTATTGCATCCATAGACAATATACTAACGGTGAACGTTGCTGTATATAGGCTCTATGATTCTTGCTGGGACAATACTCATGACGGCCGCTCGCTACTCGGCGCTAGGCGGTTGGAGAGGAAAATTCTAACCGACAGGTTGGTTTGTAGAAAATAGATTCCTTTTGTTCAAAGACTTATCTTTCTTGGATATTTGTATATACATCGCGCTATTAATGCGCTAATTCTCAACAATTGGCATGGTAGTTTGCCTTTTGAAGTGAGATGAAAGTTGGCAAGCGGATTCAAGATCTAGAGCTGCTTGGGCGGCGGCGGGGGGGGGGGGGGGGGGGGGGGGGGGGGGGGGGGGGGGGGGGGGGGGGGGGGGGGGGGGGGGGGGCGCGGGG
>WSUI01000435.1:11537-27449 GCA_019633595.1 Tulasnella sp. UAMH 9824
ACAAAAATACGCCTTGTATTTTTCCCTTTTAATGTTTTTTCAAGTTCGCAACCGCTATCCACATCTATTAATCTCTAACCCCCCCCCCCCAACACGCACAACCCAGTAATATGAGGATGGTCTAGCTTCAGCGTTGGGACGAACGCTTCTGAACGGGCTTGATATACTCGACTCATGTGATATAACGCGGATCGGTAAGTCAGCGCTTCCGAATGGGGCACTTGTCGGGTGAGATTTTGTGCGACCTGCATGGCCGATTGATTCTCCGTCTTCCTAGAGCAACTGCCTCGACACAAGCGCCGGCAGTGATGATTCGGTCGTTCGTGGATGGTATGCTCGAGACTCTCTCGGTGATTTTGGCTCCAGTTGGCATGTCAAAGCTTCTCCAGCGCTTTAGACATCAATGGTGGTCGTCGGGCGCCCCAAACCTGCATGGCAGTGAACAAGGCCGGCAACTCTCTTTCAATCACTCTTGTTACGCACGGCTATCACTCGCTCTCCCTAATTCCACATCATTTGAAGTATCTTGGAGACAGGTTAGAAGAATTTCCCGAACAGTGGCGTAATTCCCCATAGCATTTAGTTGTGTCGACCAATCGACATCGCCTTGGGACAGGAAGAGAATCTCTATGCGGAAACGGCGTTGAATATACACAAGGATGGCATTTAACACGATTCTGTGCACTCGCTCACACAGAGGGTCATCTCGGGGCGGGGAGTAGAATGGGTACCGGTTGAGGGCAACGGCCTTGGGATGCCTTTCACCTGTTAAAAGACGGTGAGAGATAGACTAACGCTAATCACTCCCAAGCTCTGAGGAAACGTCGCTTAAGCAGGTTCCCTGGCGGAACGGTCGATGGGCCCCCAAATTATGCTCCAGGTAAGCGCTTACCATAGAGCCTCTGTAAAACAGGCAAATATCTCTCAACCTTCGGTCAGCAACCAGCCTCCTAAGACCACCCAACAAGACCCGAATTTCCTATGGATATTCACTATTCTTTCATATTACTTGCAATAGACTTTCAAGCATCCAGAAATCGAAATCTACTGCAAGCTACATAAAAGTGATATACCGAGGCAACCCTTGCAAGAACGCAAACATTAGATGTCCCCTCCGTCTGCTTCTCGTTCAGAACGCATAGTAACAGTCATGACCAGATTATTTGAATTTTGGGAAAACACATAGCTATTGAGGTATGATTATTTCTGCAATCCGATCCCTCGGATAGTTGCCGAGTTTACCCCTTTACCGTTCGGAATTCTTCCCGTGCGAGGAATAACTTCCCGAATGAAGTTGCTTACTCTTGTAGTTACGTGGGGTGCTTATTCGGCCATTTCGGTGAATGTAGATCTTCATGGCCAGGGGAGACGCTCAAGCTGTGATTATAGTTCCTGGGCGCTTCAAGATATAGAATGGTAAGCGATACATCCGTCCTTTCTTTCATGGCTTGGCATACGTACCTTCTCGCTACTGTCACAGGAGATTCTCGCTTCTAGAGACCTGCTTGATTCCGAGCAGTGGCCCATGGGAGTGAGGCTAATACGCTTAGGTCAAAGGGGACCTGTGAGTTGTCGCGCCTAGCTTGATGGGGTGAGAGTAGCAGCCCCGTAAACGCCCATGGTCATTCAGATACGATCATTCGAACCCCGAATCTCGCGCACGGTGTTGCAGACAGACTTTCGGGGGTCCGTGCGAGTGTTTTGTCAGGTTACCATCTCCTGCGTAACAAACCCGAGTTGCAGCGAATGACCGATCTCAGCACTCGCAGCTGACCATACCAGTTCAAACTGGCTGATATAGCTGGTATCATGGTGTCCGATAGAGCGCGTCAAGGTGGAAGGATAAAACCCCGTACTGTCGGCGTTCGGATTGTGGGTCAGAAACCGGGAGGAAGGTTGGTGGTAGAGTAGAATAGACGTATTTGCAAACCAGGAAACAGATGCCATACTAGTCCGAACGCTTGCGCCCACTCGCATTGGCACTTCGAGGCGGGGAACGGAGTCAGCACAGGCCAAGGCAAACAGCCCGAACGTCTTTACGAGAGACTCGTGAGATAGTCAAAGGAGTTGGCCCCAGCCCAAATTATCTACTAGTGTTTAGTCTTCAGAAGAAAAAAGGTCTTATCTGTTAAGACGACCAAGAATCTGGTTCTGAGGCACCAAATCCGTTCAAACTTGGGAGTTGCCCTCAGCGCCAACGCGAAAATCCCATCGATAGAGAATAACAAGTGACAGAGGTCGACGTGCTACAGGAAGACTGTGTAATTACGCTTGCTGTGCCTCGACTTAGGAGTCGGTGTGGCCGCTGGGCCCTTGGCGCTCAAAGAAGCTGACCAGCCCCATTCGGAAAATCCTGGCCTTGGCAGATACTCATAGTCGAGTAAGCTATGGCCACATTTCTAATCATTGGCTCAATATAGGTCTGAGTAATCAGCGTCTCGCAGTGCCTCACGAGCTATAAATCGCGACTTGAACCTCCCTTCCAACCTCCTCACTCAGACTCCATTCGCCCCCTTATTCTAATCACTACTCCAAATCTTCTCTACACTACTTTACTCTCACCTTTACTCGAAAATGGTCCAACCCGCCCGTGAAGGTCCCACTGATTGGGCCGTCGCCGACCTCGAGAGTCGCCGCAACGACGGCATCGCTCTGGTCGAGTTTTACGTCGTCCGTGACTCTCCCACTTTCATCACATACAAGTGGTCTTCCCACAGGCGAAGCCCCTCTAAGTGGGTCTGCATCGTTTCTGAATTTGCTCCAGAAGTTCTAACGTCGATTCTCGAAATCTGTGTTCAAACAGGTTCACAGTCTGGTTCCGTAACGTGAAGACTCAAGAACACTACCAGGCTAAGCAAACTGTCTGGACGGGCGACGGTCGTGGACAGCTTAAACTCAGCTCACTTCGTCGTAGGACGGGGTACGTTAGACAGATAGCTCTATCCCGTCTAAGCCCTGCTGACCTCGTGTTCGTTGATCAGAGAATATCAACTCGTTCTTACCGAATACAAGTGAGCTGCTGCCTGCGTCCATCTTCGCACTTCCCATAATTTTTCTTATTGACCTCGTTCTGGGTTCGTCTGATTAGCAACTACCGTAACGCCTACGCGCACAGCTCTACCTTCGTCATCCACAACGGCGACTTCTAATCGCAGATAGTCGCAGTACACGTCGACCGCTTGAGCCCTGACAGCGGAGGCTTGATTTGGTTATTCGCTAGTAGTCTCGGATTCCCGCTGGACACTTTATAGTGGCACTTGTAGTATGCACTTCTATGGATATGCTCTATGACAGCACTTGACGCACGAGGAGATCATGAGCACACTCTTAGAAAGTAATCTGCTCTAATCTCGAGTTTTCCGAGCCTGATATCGGCGTCTCTGGCCTGAATAGTTGCAGTCAACCAGAGGTTCGGAGCCGTGCCTTCTCCCACCGGCATAACCCACTTATCTCAGCCGTGCCTAAAAGTGCCATATCCATTCCATTATCACACTTATCGCCGTTCTGTCACGCTAGTGCATCTATTTTCCAGCGAATGTCCTGTGTAACGCAGAAAGAAGTGGGTTAATTTACCCTTGCGCACAACTCACGTAAGCGGAGCGCTTTGACCACTAGGGACGTGAATTCTAAGTTGGACTGCCGATCGCGAGTCACAGTGCCTCACTCATCTCCAACCACATTCTCGCCTCCACCTCCCCCCAAAACCACTTCGATTGCCTTGAAACTAAAACATCAATGGCTGAAGTAGACTTGACACCCGCCACGGACGAACCAATGTTCGATCCCTCACTGAAGAAGAAGAAGCCGAAGAAGAAGCAGGTCGTATTCAACGAGGAGCCTGCTGCTGAGCCACCAAAAGAGACAAGGGACCCCTCGCCGGTACCTACCCCTGGACCGTCGATACTGAAGCCGAGCTCCGAAGAGGCCGGAGCAGATGTTGGTGAGGAGAAGAAGGAGAAAGCGGCTGCGCCAGATGACTTTGGCTTTGGGGATTTGAAGAAGAAAAAGAAGAAGAAAGAAATTCCGTTAGATTTTGTGAGGAAGCATTGAAAACCGTAATCTTGGGAAATCCAAGACTCATGGTTCGGGGTTTTCTTTCAGGGTGAAGGGGACGCTGCGTCTCCTGCTGGGGTATCGACGCCAGCTGAAGAGGGTGCAGCGCCAGAGGACGACTTAAACGACTTTGTGAGTATAGGCATAGGTGGTCATAGCGAGTTGCGCGTGATTAAAGCGAATGCGGTTACTCCCTCCCAGTCCGACATCAAGAAGAAGAAGAAAAAGTCGACAAAGAAGATCGCGTTTGATATCGAAGCGTTTGAGAAGGAGTTAGGCGATGGTGGGGCATCAAAGGGAGAAGATGGTGCTGAAGGGGCGGATGGTGACGAAGGTGAATTGGGAGAAGACGTTTTCGCGATGCCGGCTGCCCCGGTCGACATCGGCGACGAAGCGGAGACTTGGCATGGAACCGATCGAGACTACACCTATTCAGAGGTAGAAGACTTTCTGGTTGGGGTGAGAGAGAATCTTCACTGACGCGGAGGTCTTTTATCTAGCTCCTCGGACGAATCGTCAAGACGCTTCGAGCGCAGAACCCAGACCTTTCTGCAGGTGGAAGGAAACGTTATACCATCGTACCTCCCTCTATCCACAGAGAAGGCAACAAGAAAACCATCTTTGCCAACGTCAGCGAAATTTGCAAGAGGATGCACAGAGAGCCGGATCACGTCATCCAATTCCTCTTCGCTGAGTTGGGTACGAACGGAACTGTGGATGGTAGCCAACGGCTGGTCATCAAGGGTAGATTCCAGCAAAAGCAGATTGAGACGGTGTTGAGGCGGTACATTGGTGAGTTGTCATCAGGCTTATCTCCCAGAACTATCAGTCGAGCTCGGCTAACACGTGAATCGTCGCTGCAGTCGAGTACGTCACCTGCAAGATTTGCAAGTCTCCGGATACACTTCTATCAAAGGAGAACCGTCTGTACTTTATGACTTGCCAGTCGTGCGGTTCGAGGCGGTCCGTCAGCGCCATCAAGACCGGTTTCCAAGCTCAAGTGGGGAAGAGAAAGTTGACCAAGCCTGCGACATAGACGCCGACACTCGTCATGGATGTACTGGAGGAGGAGCCCGGGCCGCCAAAAACCTTCTATCGATCATTTCCGACCTTCTTCGCTGTCCCGCTCTCCGTCCCCCGCCTTGCACACGACCACCAACATTTTCTCCTTGGAGTTATTGTTCGTGTGTAATGTATAGCTTATTAGTAGAAGACACGCACTGCTAGCGATTATCCGAGGGCTGAGCATGGTGCTAAGTTGCGAGCAGGTGGCTGGATTCATGTGAGACGGGATTCCGTGAGGTCTCCGTAATCACCAGGGCTTTGAGCACAGGACGACCAACAGTCACGCTCAACCCCTCCCCTTTCCATTCTTGGCCCGCCCTCTGCAAGTTCCGTGGGCCTTTGACAGGTCAAGCGGTCACTTCTCGCCATGGACACGCCTTTAATGGACGAAATAGAGAGGAGAGTTTTCTTTCGTTCCCCTCCCGCTCACCAGCAGTCGTTCCATTCCGGACTGCCGACGATTTCACGACCTCAAGCACACGGACACCCCTCATACCACCCGCCAACCACCAGAAACGGACGACTCAGGATGCTGACGAGTTTCCTTTCGACCGGATCCTCCTCTTCGTCATCATCTCATCCCACCGCACGGTCTGGGGAAGTCGATCCCGAACCGGCCGATGCGTCCCTACCCAGGTCCCTCAGACACGTCCAGAGCTTCGAGACTTCTGCCTACTCCGTCATCGGCATCCCGACCTCTCCTAAAGCGGACGAAGAGCTTAACGGGGTGGGTCGAAATGGCGTCATGGACGGTTCGGACGCCGCAGCTTGTCGGTTGTTCAAGCCACTGCCACCTCCTCAACCTCAACACCCATACCAACATTCCACACCGCGAAAGATTTTGTCCAAGATATTCGGTATTGGCAACGGTGGAAATGGGTCCGTAAGGGGCAAATCAAAACGCATGTCCCTTCGGCGCGACGCTGACGTCGACGATGCCGACTACCCCTTGGATGGAGAGGAGGGAGAGCTGATTGACGACGAAGCGTGTTTCGTCGATGCCAAAGAGATTTCTGGTTTCGGTAAGCCTTGCATATGGGGTTGGAGGGACACACGCTGACAGACCTCGGGCTCGGCTTTACCGTAGACATTCTCTCTCAACTCCCTGACGAACTCGCCCTTCATGTTGTTAGCCAACTCGACCTGCAGTCGGTCATCGCCTGCCTCTCAGTCTGCCACAACTGGCGTGCCCTCTGCCTCGATCCTCAAGTGTGGCGAGATTTGTTCATGCACCACAAAGGGTGGAAAGTCAATACCGCATTGGCAGCATGGAAAGCGAGCCAGCGTACACCAGCCCCTCCTTTTATCACTTATTCTCCTTCGACTGTCTCTCGTCGACTCTCATTATCCTTCACACTCCCCTCGTTGGCCAGCCGTAGATTATCCCAGTACTCGACCAGCTCGAATCCCGCAATAACCCGACCCCTAAGCCTGGTCCTCCCAACATGGGACGAAGGCATCGTCCCTCTCTCGCTGGACTGGAAGGCGCTGTACATGACAAGAAGGGAGTTGGAACAGCGTTGGAGGTCTAAGTCTTACAAACCTCAGAGCCTCAGACTTAGTGATCATCGGGACAGGTGCGCCTCGGATGGTACCTGGTGGAGAGCACCACGCTGACCAAGGCCTTACCTCTAGCGTTTACTGCCTAGAATTCGACTCAATTCACAACGTTCTCGTCACAGGTTCTCGAGACAAGACCATCAAGATTTGGTCGCTCACCACAGGCGAACTCCGTCAAACTCTCAAGGACCACCATTCCGGGAGCGTGCTTTGCTTGAAGGTCATCGCCGCTGAAGGGTTCATGGTCTCTGGAAGCTCAGACCGGACGATCATCGTCTGGGACCTCGGTGGGCTTGGCAAGGAGGGCACCGAAGTAACTGGAACTGTCAAGCGCGTGTTGAGCGGTCATGCTGGTGGAGTCCTGGACTTGAGGGTCGACAAGAATTGGATCGTCAGTTGGTAGGTGGCACACCAGCTTGAGAAAGCGCAAGCGCAACGCTGACATACTCTTTCTGCGTTTCTCTACCTCGGCAGTTCCAAGGATGCTGTCGTTCGAGTCTGGTCTCGCCATACACTGGAACCGTACTGCGACTTGATGGGCCACGAGGGACCCGTCAATGCCGTCGGATTGCAAGGCGACCATGTTATTAGCGCAAGCGGAGACGGGAAGATGATTCTTTGGGACCTCAAGACTCGGTCGAGAGTTCGGACGTTTGAAGGCCACGATCGAGGTTTAGCTTGCGTGGAATTCAAGGTGCGTTCACGACTCAGGTTGAGCGTAACCCGAACTGCGAGCTAATCTCTATTGTACCGGTCTACGCAATAGGGCGACCACATCATTTCGGGCTCCAACGACCGCAAGATCAAGATTTGGTCCGCTTCGACGGGCGAATGCCTCCACACGGTCTCAGGCCACGACTTGCTCGTTCGCGCCATCAGCTTTGACGCTGAATCCGGCAAGCTCATCAGCGCGAGCTACGACAAGACCGTCAAAGTGTGGGATTTGGAGTTCACCGAGACGGACCAGATCGCTCCCGCGCAGGATGGGAGTGGAGGTGAAATCGTGGTCGGCAAGAAGACGAACGTGACGGCGACGTGCGTTAGGGAGTTTAAGGACTACCATACCAGCCATATTTTCGACGTCAAGTTTGATGCTAGGAGGATTGTTAGGTAGGCAAGAGCGGACCATGTTAGTTGCACGACAGCACTGACGTCTTTGGTTCTCTTCCTTGACCTAGTTCATCGCACGATGAAAACGTCGTGATTCTCGACTTTGGCGAAGACCTCGATACTTCGCTTTTCCTGTAACGCCGAGGAATCTCGACAGCCCCACTCCACGAACATTCTACCTATTGATCTTTATGGACATTTTCCCCCCTTATTTTTTCTGGCTTCTTCCTTTATTCTCTGGGACTGACACATATCACTCCAAGCCAGCGGCTTCATCCCAAAGCATTCCGGGCATTCGGAACTCCAATACCAAGCATCCATATTTTCGTTTTCCTCAAGCTCCCACTGTACAATATTGTATCTATCGTCTGACCTTTTTCTTATGTACCTAGTGCGAATCGAACGTGGGTTTCTCTGTGTAAATTCGGAATTGAAGGGTTGGAGTCAGCGTTTTGGAAGTCCGAGCTTCTCGGCCGTGTCACCCGACCTGCTTTAAGGTGTCCAACTTCGGGAAATCTAATTCCCACTCTCGCTCCACTGACCACGTACCAATCGACTTGCTCTCCATTCTTCAATCATCGCTAACATGAAGTACTTCAGCACTAGAGGCGGCGAGCAGGTTCTGTCGTTTGAGGAGGTGGGTGGTATGGATTCTTCTCTGGAATCGTTCTGACTTCCATTTCACTTTCCATTGGCAGGCGGTCCTCACGGGCCTGGCACCAAACGGGGGGCTTTACATCCCTACGACCATCCCATCGTTACCATCGAACTGGGAAACCGAGTGGGCCAACTACTCGTTCACGGAACTCTCACATGCGATCCTGTCCCTGTACATCTCTCCGGACGAAATCTCACCGGCCGACTTGAAATCGCTCATCGAAAAATCGTACGCGACGTTCCGTCACCCGGAAGTCACGCCTACGAAGCGGATAGTGCGGGAAAACGGAGGGAAAGAGGAGGAGCTGTTCGTGTTGGAGCTGTGGCACGGCCCGACGTTCGCGTTCAAGGACGTGGCGTTGCAGTTCTTGGGCAACTTGTTCGAGTTTTTCTTGAAGCGGAAGAACGCTGCGTTGGCTGAGGGAGGGAGGCAAGTGAAGGAGGAGGAGAAGCACAAGTTGACCGTCGTTGGGGCAACGAGTGGCGATACGGGAAGGTACGCTTGTTCGAGACAGAGATCGGCCTAGCTGGGCGTCAGCGGTATTGATTCTCTGGAACAACGTGATAGTGCTGCTATTTATGGACTACGTGGAAAGGAGAACGTTTCCATTTTCATTCTTTATCCCCTTGGACGGGTCTCGCCGATTCAGGAGGCACAGATGACGACGGTCCCGGATGCAAATGTACACACTGTGGCTGTCAAAGGAACGTTCGACGATTGTCAGGTACATGCGACTACATCCAGTACAAACGCTGTATTATTATTAACGCCCTCGTTTTAGGACATCGTCAAAGCGCTCTTCTCGGACCACGAGTTCAACGCCCACCACAAACTCGGAGCCGTCAACAGCATCAACTGGGCTCGGATCCTCGCTCAGATCGTCTACTACTTCTCAGCCTACTTCAGCGTCAAACGACAACTCGGCTCGTCCCGCAACCCGGCGCTCCAATTTGTCGTGCCCACGGGCAACTTTGGCGACGTCCTGGCGGGTTACTTCGCCAAGCGGATGGGCGTGCCCATGTCGCATCTCGGCATCGGGACGAACGAGAACGACATCCTCGCGCGGTTCTGGAAGACGGGGCGGTACGAAAAGGTCGCGAGCAACGTGATCGTCGAGGATGGAGCTGAGGATGCCGTTGGCGCGACGGCGCCCGTGGGCGGTTCGACCGACGGGTCGCAGGCTGGACCGGGCGTCAAGGCCACGCTGAGCCCCGCGATGGACATCCTGGTGTCGAGCAACTTCGAGAGGTTGCTATGGTACTTGGCGTACGAGAGCGAAGAGGGTGAGGGCGAGGCGAGGCGCAGAGCCGCTTGCGCAACGGTCGATGGGTGGATGAGCAAAGTGAAGAGTGACGGAAGGGTCATGCTGCCTACGAGCGTGTTGGAGGTGGCGAGGAGGGACTTTGTCGCTGAAAGGATATCTGACGAACAGGTGAGTAGGAAGGTGGGGTCCGGAACGGGGCGTCCCGGAGATGTTTGGAAGAAGCCGGGACCGCTGAACAACACGTGTATTTGGTTCAAATTCTAGACGCTCGAGACTATAAGAAAATATTTCAACTCCAAGTCAACGCCGTACGTTGTCGACCCACACACTGCCGTTGGGCTCGCCGCAGCAGAAGTGATTGCCTCGACCCCATCCGTCTCTCCTTCGACCTCGCCAACGCAAATCGTCCTGTCGACTGCGCACCCAGCTAAATTTTCGGAGGCGGTCAACGAGGCTCTCGCCAACTCCGCTGGGTTTGACTTTGAGAGTCAGGTGTTGCCTCCGGAGTTCAAGGGATTGCTAGAAAAGCAAAAGAGGGTAATTGAGGTCCCGAGACCTGAGGTCGAGCTGGTGAAGGGCGTGATAGAAAAGGTGGCACGAAAAGAAACTACGACGACCGAGGTTGGTGGGGATGCCAGTCTTTAGCTGGATGAGATCGCGGCATCTCCGAGGGATTAGTTAGATCAAATTTCTTTTGTATTAATGGAATATCTGATAGTGTGCGTCCTTGGGAAAATATGAAATCCTCTCGTTGTGCCATGAGCGAACCCTCAGGTGAGGTGTTCGATTGGGTCTAGTAGCATGACTTGCCAAATATGGTAAAACGGAGAGCAGCGGACTTCCGGGTGGCAATGCGGTCTACATGGGCCTTGAAATGCGCCCAACACGAGAAAGAAGCTAGGCACTTGCAGGACAGTTGACGTCAAGTAGGAAAGTCTGCCGGGGGTCTCCGTTCGATGTTGGCCGGACCATTGAAAAGAAAGATTCTCAGGTTGGCTGCTTTTAGAAATAAGCTTGGTCGTTGACCGGGACTCCGAGGAAACCGGGCCGAACCACGGCGTTTAAAGCCGAAGACATGGTTCTTCAAATGTACCGTAGTCTGTGTAGTAGAGCGGAGGAATGTGGGAGCCAAGGGCAAGACAAGCGGCGTATTTACGCAACCGAAGTGGTGCTATTCGTGCCTTACCAGCCAGTCAAAGTCGGCAGCAAGGGTCACCAGAGAGTTTGAGAAGCAAGGGGGAGTGGCTCCGAAGTAACAGAGCCATTTCTCAAACGGGCGAGAGTGGTGGCCAATCATGGAGGACACGGTGAGTGGAACTGTGGGTAGATCCATTTGTAGCTGGCTAATATGCTGAGTGGCTAACCCCTTGCACATGTAATAGACTAGGGGGGGTGGACGAGGGGCAAGGGAAGAACGTTCGTGAGCTGCCAGTTTAGGGCGTGGGAATGTTGATGGATCGACGCACGATCGACAGTCCCCCTTTGATCTCGCCTGCATCGGCCACAACAGCTGGGCGTCGCAAAACGTGTAATGATGCCGGGATGCGTCGGATGTCGGGTCCGCTCCTGAACCTTGTCTTCTGCGATAGCTGTGTGCCGGGGAAACCGCACCCTGGCGAGACTCGGCTTGTGATTGGCTGGTGGACGCACGTTCTTCAGGTCTAAAGAGCACACGAGCACCTCCAGTGCCATGATACCCCTTCCAGACGTTCAAATATCGCGGCGCCCTCTTAACCTTACTCCCCCCAAGGACGCCCCTCACCACTCCTCTCGACATCCATGGCTCGCCAGACGAACAACTCGACAGCGTCCCTGCTCGACGACGCCGCTGCGACGTCGCCCATGCCTCTCACCGCAACGTCATTGGCTGCACGCGATCAAGATAGCACAGGTGAGTCTGCCGTTGTCGCGTGACACGTAATTTGCACGAAAGATTATCATCTGGCCCCTCAACGCTGACGCGGCTCGGTTTCATCTCAAAGCAGCCCGTCGCGCCCCTCCTCCCAAGAAACTCCTCCCAAACCTTGCTCCCGCTCCACGTCCCTCCGCATCTTCATCTGCCACTTCATCAACAAGTCCACCGGTGACAGCTCAGTTGTCCCCCCCCACCTCACCCACCGCCTCCACCGCACCACGCCGCGGTCGAAAGCCAGGCTCGACCAACGCCGTGTCCCGCACCGCACGTGAGGCCGCTCGCAAGTCGAATCACTCTCGTATCGAGAAGCTCAGGCGGGAGAAGATCAACGATGCGCTCTCCAGTCTCAGGGACCTCGTGCCGTACGACGAGTCCGCGGAGGGGGCCGCCGAGAAGAAGACCAATCAAGAGAAGGAGTTCAAGCTGGAGATCCTAGAACGGACCGTGATATATCTCACTAAGCTGAAGAAGAGGGTGCAAGAGCTTGAAGGACAGAATGGGGACCCTGAGGGTAGCATCACGCCGAACGCACATCGAAGCGCAGCACCTTCGCGGTCGTCATCAAAGCACCGACGCGACGAGGAAGAAGAGGCGTACGACGACGACGAGCTCGCCGACGATGAGGACAACGCGGACGAAGACCAGGACATGGATCCATCAAGACCACGGGGCCCACCTTCCGTCGCATCGTCCTCGGCGTCTCGGCGGTCGTCCATCCGCCTCCCACCGATCTCCTCGTTCCTCTCCACGTCGTCTTCCGGCAGTTCACATTCACAGGTGCAAACCTCGCCTTATCTTGACTTTCCTATGTCCCCGCCTGACTCTGGACGTTCGCGTCCCCAACAGCCGCCGCTCGCTCCACCACCGACGCTCCGGCTTCCCGCGTCGCTGTTCCCCAAGCGCCGCGGCACGCCGTTGACGCAAGACGAAGCAGCGTCCATGCTGGTCCAGTTCTCCGCAGAGAGGTCGTCCTTGTCGCCCAGAAGCCCCGGCTCGATCGAACAGTACCAGCAGCAAGTCTCCGTCGGCTACCACTCCTCGGTCGAGCAGGGCCACCTCACCGACGTGAGGCCGATACCCAGAAGCACAAGCGAGCAAGCCATACGGCAGATGCACCCCGCTCACCCGCCAGTCGTCTTGCACGAACCGAGCTCGTCGGTCGGCCAGACGCCCGCGTCGATGCTGGGCATGAGTCACCTAGTTTCGAGGATGGAGGTCGATGACAATGGTCCCGTTGTTCGGCATAAGAGGCAACGAATGGCTTGAACTTTTTTTAATACAGAGTGCGTCGATCTTGATGAAAGGCGCTTTGGATACCCCCTCTTCTTCTTGCTCGCTCCTCGACTCGTCTCCGTTGTACATTAGCATTTTTTCTTCCCTCTTAGTCTTTGTCAATTTTTCGGCATTCTTTTTATCTGTCGGAGGGAACCGGGGTAAAGGTTCCCTGTTTCGGTCCGGACTCTTTCTAGACTCTAAAGTGTTATTCGAAGCGCTGTTGATACGTTACTGTCCTGATTGTTGAAATCCCCTTATAGAGTAATGAAGCTGTTGTACCTTGCAGTTCCGTAATGCCGACGAAGCAAGAAGGCTTTGCTTGCCGAGTTGTCGACTTGGGAACCGTGAGAGGCGCTCTATCTATCGTACAATCCCACACAACCCCTCAACCTGCTCCTGGAACTGCGCATAATGAACTTCCGCAATAAAGTTGGTGTATAGTGGACTAGGTCTTGATCTACGCGTGCGCAACCGAATCAGCGAAGACCGGTCGGAACCCCAACGCACCCAAATCCAGCGCAGTCGTACAGCAAGACACGTTCACATTGATCCCAGTCCGAAGAGTGATGCTCGTAGAAGAGCATCCTAATTTACATGCGCCCAGCTATCAGGTTGACAAGTGCAACTAAACACCATCTGCTGTATTTTCAATCACAACCGTCTCCGCCAGCAACCCACACCTTAAAATAGTCTCCCCACAAGAGTTAATAACCACCTGGCTAACTTTATGCAGAGTCGTATTATAATCTAGTAAAATTTCTCCAGAAACAAGGCGGTAACTAATGCGAAACAGGGCAAGCCAACTCCGACACCCAGTCACAGCGACAAGTCCTTGAGGAACTCTCCATCCTCAAACGGCTGACCTACTTCGTCTTACGCTGTTTCCAAGTCTCCAGAACTTTGCTTGCCGGTAAATGAAGTGAATAAAGACGAACGACGAGCATCTAGGCTTTGGAATGGTGCGAACAATTGGCCCGACCACTCTCTGGTCGGGGAGTTTCAGTATTCGAGGAAGAAAGCTTCCCGGAAGGACTAACAAGTATGCTTCAATCTCTCTGGCTGTCATGGTTTGTTCCGGTTTATTTGGCAGATTTTGTAACATGTCGGCTGTCCGAACAAGAGGCCGAGCGGTCATGTGCCAGCGTCCGGAACCGTCGTGTTCGAATGCCGGGGATTTCGACAGGATCCATTGGATGTTGCGCTGTGACGTCGTGGCAGTCAACTTGGATGCAGATGGACCAAGACGAATCGACTACCTGGGCGGAGATTCTCTTATTCCTACCTCGACACTCTTGAATCCTCCATGGCTGGTGTGTTTCAATAGATGTGCATATTTGCGAAACGGTCAGGGACTGAAATTCTGCCTGTCTTAAGGTACCTCTACCAACAAACCCCAAAGGTCGACGGACGTTGAATACCATGCGCAAAATGGTCCGGACTGTACTGACGATCATACTCACGCAATAAACCATATCATATCCTTCACACCTCTTTCTTTTTGAAAGACGGGGTCGCTGATGCTGGGAACCGAAAGAGGTTCTTGTCGTTGCAACTGCTTCGGAGTCGGCATGCTCCCGCCCGCCAAAGATATGAAAAATGTGTATAGTGTTGGAGAGTTTGGGGCGATGGCAAGTTGCAAGTGGGGGTACAAAATGGGGAGAAATGGGTTTCGTGAAGAACTTGCTCTCTAGCTCCCTTCGCATAAATACCAGACCGAATATTGTATCCTACGCTAGCCTTTTTCTCTTGAGGGGGGCTTCGGCCGTCCTTGACGACTTTAAAGCATGTTCCTCTTGGTGATAGCGGGATATTGGGCCTGTGTGTCTACTTTTCGCATTGCGTGGTTGCGCGTAGGTGCACCGTCACCCGAATTCTAATCTGATTGGCCAATTTCGCTGATGCCAGACGCCACCACCCACGATTCGAGCAAAACGAGATAGAAACCCTCCTAGCCAATTCTCATTAAACCGCACCAAGGGGGTGTGCCTTTTTGCAGTAGCCTTTTCTCCCTCCAACCTGTTTATGTGACAAACCGACTTGCACACCGACACGGTGTGCGGCAGCAGACACCCCCCTCGAGCATCAAAGATCCGCTGTTCGCGCCAATTAATATGCTATTCTCAACAGAAAATAATAGCATGGACAACGGTAGTGAGAATGAAATGAATTTGATTTAGGATTAGTCTCTGTAGCCCCAATGAATGGTGATTGCTATGACCTTATTCGATGTGATAAAACTGCGCATATGTATCGCGCATCGGTGTATCGCGCGTCGCCAGTGGCGAAGATGATGCAACGCCTGTAGCACCGGGCATACCCTCGTCATTTGCACAGGCGCAGACTGCGATAAGGTCAATTGTCCACGCACGGGTTCGAAATTCGCACGGGCCCTAAAAAGTGGCTGAGATGAATACCACCCAAGGGTGTCAGGCCCACCTCAACAACATCCACCTGGTGGGAACGGCCGCAAAGAATCGACATTTCAAAGCGATCTGGCATTCTCGCCCGACATCTACGACTGCATTTCCACTTGCCAAATGTACATATCCAATCCCTAGATTATCATGGCTCAACAGTTACAAAAGCGGGGGAATAAAAGTGTGGCCAGGGACATGAAAGTGCTAGCCTAGTGTCGGTCTACTAAAATGGCAGTCATTCAACCAAGGGGGTGGTATGCCTCAAGTCATGGTCGAGGCTTGTTGAGTCAGCTTGGCCTTGTTTGTCCCAACGACTTTGAGGCTCCCGACGGAAGGGAGAACCTTTCGAGAAACCAGACACCGTCCACCGACCCAGTCCAACCTCCAAATGCTCCGGTTACTTTGATTTTTACTGCCAAATGCGATCGACGACACCTTCCTAGCATACTTCCTTCCTTCTCCACGCTACGTGATCCCTACATCGCCGTCGGGGACCTTGATCACGTCGCCTTAACCTGCACTGTGTGCCCAACCGCTGGGGCTGGGAGACAGGCCATCAGTGTCAGTCGCTCCGGATACCTGCGCAATCTCGACG
>WSUI01000436.1:0-27448 GCA_019633595.1 Tulasnella sp. UAMH 9824
CCCCCCCTGACCGAGTGAAAGGGGTCGAAGGCCCGTGCGTTGCTTATGTTTTGTCCATGGACTCTATCACAACCGTATCTGGACGAAGTCAACGGCGAGCCAATGTATCGGGCTAGTATGGGTATTCGAGTCAAGAGCACCAAGTTCTCTAGATCAAATATCTGTTTAGGCTAGCGAATCGGTAATCTTATCAATGCTGGGCCCATAGATTACCCCGAGTCTTTTTCGATTGTTCAATCACGGGACTGTGAGCCACAAAATGTCAGGTGGTGGCGTTGGATGTCCATTCGTTTGCCAAAGTTTGCCTCGGGCCGAAGTACAAGGCATCAACCACCACATAATGTCCATCGACGGTCTTCCCCCCGAGATCCTCATACGAATTCTCTATTACTTACCACTGCAAGACATCACCTCTTTTAATCTTGCATGCAAGTTCTTGCACGATGTGGTCAGCACTAACGAGAGTGCTATTTACCAAGCTGCCGCAACACTTCATGACTTCACGGAATCCTCTGGTCCCCGGTCTCAATCGACCCTACTCATGGATTTGGTCCACCGACCAGATGCTACCGGCTGGCTAGAAAGCGTGACATCTTGGAAAGAGTTTTGTAGGTCACCAACAGCACTACTTCGGGCGTGAGATTATTGACATCATGAGTGCTCAGGTAAGAGAAACTTCTTACGGGAGTACGCCTGGACTGGGATGCACGGACGGAGCAACGCACCAGAGCAACTATCTCTTAAACTACCCCTGCTAAACAATGTCCATCGATTTAAGGTGGACGAGGTGGAACGAACAATTATATACTCGACGACCGTGGGTGGCCTTTCGGTGGTGTCAATCGATACCGAAGAAGTTCTTTGGCAACTCCCAAAGGTATGTAGGATAAGTGCGGACCGTAATGAGTGACTTATTCTGCATTTGAACCTGGAACAATTAGCGTTACGTTTCTCCCTACGCTCATGTGGAATTTGACCAAGGGTTCATCGTCTTCACCCGCCGAGATAACGGAGTTGAAGTCTGGAGGCGTTCTGCAGACAGCTTCAATCGCAACACCTACCTAACCTGCAGCCCAGCCTTCGCTCAAACCGTCGCATCGCCGTATCCCGTTCCTCGATTCCCAGAGAGCTTCCCTCCTATCTTCGACGAGGACAGCATCCGCCGTCCAACTCGGGATCCGCCGCCTTCCCTTCCTCGACGCGGTGTGTATCTTCCATTCGCTCTTCTAAACTCGCCGGCTAGAACACGGGCATCACGGTTCGTTTATCCCCACCTCCTCTTGGCGTCCGAGGCTGCGCGAAAAGCATATATATGGGACGTTACGACATCATCACTCGTTCAAACCGTTGAAATAAACCCTCCTCCCCATCCTGAGAATTTGGGTCTACCTGAAGCCATATACTATGTGGAGTTGAATCAGGAGTTTGTCTTCGTCTGCTGGTCCTTTAGCCTAGTGGTATACCGTCGGACACCTGAGGACCGCAGTGGGACGTCAGCCACGGACAACGTTGCGTTCTCAGTCCATCTCACTTCGATGATAGAGTCAGATCCCGCGAGGTCGTTCATTGGACTGATCCCTTGTCCTATATTCTCGGTTGATTTGCCGTCTCCAATCAAACTGGGGCTCCAAACTTCCGTTCCACAGACCCCCTCCTCAGCGCCCTACGCTTTGACACAGGTTTATGTCCGGCTATACGACGCACTTCCGCTTTTGGTGAGGCCTCATCAGCATCTATAAATTTCCCTCACTGATTCCTTTTCCAGTGGGAGGATTTCGCTGCAGTTCACGTTTCTCCCGATGGTCGAGACCTCGTAACGGTGACGCAGGGGGGGTGGTTACTCTATGTGCCGGATTTCGAGGTCAAATCGCCAAGTGCGAGGAGCCGTTCTCCCTTCAAAATATACTTTTCACAGCACGAATTCAGAACGATCGAATATCTTGCATTTGACGGCAAGCGCATTCTGCTCGCCCTTGTGAGTACCGCTAAGATGCTGTCAGGAGCTTACTTAACATCATGAAATTGCAGGACTCAGGGATATACGCGATAACCCTCCAAGATGTCTTGCATCCAGAAGAGCCGCAAGCCGATCCTCGAATCCGCCAACTCGCGACAGTGCCACCGGTCCTTCATCCGGACGGTGGAACTCGGGTCTCATGTCTGCAGTTACACAGAGGAAGCGCATGGTTCACATATCCGATTTTTGATGGTAGGTTGGTATCTTACCCCACGGCACCTGGCTAACTATTTTTGATTTCAGATAATGAAAATGGCGGAGGGAATCTAGCATATGTGGATTTGACTGCATCGGCAACTCGGCCGAGTGAGGCATGAGCATTGAACGAGGCCACGCCTGAGGTAACCACTAAGGTAATTACTGTTCGTATGTCGTGATATCAGATAAAAACAGTAGGGTACCATGAATCTTTGGGAATTTGTACGAGTTTCGATAGCGCGATTCCGTTCAAGATCTTGTTGGGGTATTTGGGCGTTAGGACATTGTCAGCGTTCACCTTCGAAAACCAACAGTCCGCCAATTATGTCCATGCAACAGTTATAGATATCCCAAGTTTAAGGTACAGTGATGAAAGAGCACACAAATATAACGAGCATTAATGAGTCAAGGATCGCCGAGCCCAGAGGACTTATAATCACAATCCTCCAATCTGACTCTTCCAAGTACGACTCTTCTCAAAGCCATTACGGCTCAGCTGATAGTCCATGATCGTTTGTTGAATGCCTTCCCGAGTGTTCATAACGAATGGACCCATTTGGACAACGGGTTGGCGGAGCGGCTCGCCGGCAATCTAAAAGGCACCAATACGTGGGGTCAGCCAGTGAGCAGGAGACAAGGGAATTCCTTCTTTTTAAGACGCACCAGAACGAAGCGACTGTTGTCCTCAGCAGCTGTTACAGAGACACCGGTGCTATCGCTGTCGGAGGACAGAAGCAGGGTGTAGTATTTCTCGAACTTCTTTCCTTCGATTTGGATAGAGCCAGAGAGAGCTAAAAGTGAACATGACCCATGAGAATCCGAGCCGGGGATGAGCGGAATAGCCGGTAAACTCACTATAAATAAAGGCAGTCCACCCCTTCGCTGTTGAATTCATGGAGGTAAGTCATAAGCTGAAGGGGAAGATGCATCCCACTTACGGATTTCCTGGAAGACGTTAGCATCTTTCTTTTTGAGCTTGATGTCCAGGTACCAACATCCGCCGAGATGTCGGACGGGCGACTCGACGCCGTGGCTCTTGCCAGAGATGACGACAATTTCCGAAGGACCGTCTCTGCCTTCCGGGAAAGCGCTCGGGATCTTGTCGCGCGTTAGCTCCTGGTACGATGGTTGCTACAATTGAAGACAAAGTCAGTTCGAAATCCTATCGTTCGGGAAACTAACCACACGTACAGTCATTTTGTGCTGGCGAGGGAGGTCAATCCAGAGCTGAAGACCTTTGGGATTGGCTTGACCGGGGCCGAAAACGGGCATCTCGGCATGGATAACTGAAGAGAAGAGGTAAGGTCAAAGCACTCAACGGCCGGTAGGACTTGACTTACTTCCACGGCCAGCAATCATCCATTGGAGGTCACCGGGACCGATGGTTCCTTTGTGTCCGGCGGAGTCTTCGTGCTGGACGCTTCCTTCCAGCATGTATGTTACGGTTGCCTGACCGCGGTGAGGATGATCCGGCTACACAGGCAGTATGTCAGCTCAAAGCTCGCCTATCTTCAGGGTGTGTTAAACTTACGAATCCAGAGCCAGGGGTGAGACTGTTGGGTACGCAGGGTGGATTAGTTCCGAGAACAAGCTTGTAATGGTCGACACTCACTTGAAGTGGTCGAGCATGAGGAACGGGTCAAGACGGTTCAGTCCACCGGAGCCAATTGACCTAAGACAGAGTTGGTTCAGTTATCTCTGGCGGGACCAACCGGCTACACATACCTCCGGACAGTGGCCCCAGCGCCTTCAGGCGTCTCGACAGCCTCGATCTTCTTGGTGACCTTGCGAGAGTTTTGGGAAGCAGACACTTCAGACATGATGAGTATGAGGGTTGAGAGTACTGTTGTAGGTGAAAGAGTTGCAGAAGAGAGCGATGAGGAGTCTTCAGCCGGCGGAGAAATCTTGGTTTTTATAACCATCCTCGGACGTCCGGAGCTTGACAAAGCAGCTCCGAGACCGCTGAGAAAGCTGCGCCTGGACCTTGAGATTTTCCCGCCCGTGCTCGGAAGGAGCTCCCAGGCTGCTGAAATAATGCTGTCGTCATCGGAGTCAGCTCTCGTTTGGTTCGTTGACGGTTGGAGTGCGTTGAAGGTCGTTCGAGAACTGACTGAGGTCAGCGCACGGTCACGTGCGGCGGGTTCCACAGTCTACTGAACGCTGCAAGCTCAGGTCGCACAATCAACATCCATTGGCAGACTTTTGCTCATTCGCTATTCTAGACAGATCATCTATCGTTTCATCAAGAACCGTGTAATATCTTCCGGTAGCCATTGATTATCTCCAAGAATCGTTCTCTGTGGCAGAACCCGAGGAAGGCGTGGTATACGTCCTGTTCGGATCAGACTCCCAAGTCACATTGCCACTCGAGTCCTTGCGAATGTACTTGTACTGGAAGCTTGTGTTAGGAGGGAGCGAAACGGTGACCTTCCAAACTGGGTAAGAAGCCGAGGAGAGTGCGATGGCGCTGCTGGGGCTCCAACTGCCCAATTGGGAGATCGATCCGACAAGGAAGATGTTCTCTCCAAAGACAGTCGTGGCAGTCTCTGCAAACGTAATCGATACTGAAGTCGCTGTCGTGGTCGTGGTTGTGGCCGTTGTTGTAGTGGATGTCGTAGCAGTGGAGGTAGTGGTGCCACCGGCGAGCGCGCCAGTATGAATACCAAGGGCAGTGTAGGGACTGACTGTAGCCGTGAAGGATCCTCCTGAGACCGTGATGCTGCAAGGTGCATGTTAAACAATCAACGATCTAGGTAACAGTAACTTGATGACTTACGTGCTGCCTGTGCAGCCACTTGAGGATGGAGCGCCATCATAGACGTTGCAATATTTCCCGTTAGGTAGTGAGGTCGTTAACGTCCTGGACCATGAGGAACCCCCGCTATTGATAACCGCGTAACCGGAGGATCCTATTTCGTTCGTCGAAAGATCAGTCGAGTTACCCCCAAAGCTATGCAAGATATACGGTACCTCGTCCGAACGCAATCTGGGCAGAGGAGTCCGAGACCCAGTTGTTGAGGCTTGTACCTTTGACGGTATTGAAGAAGCCAACAAAACCGGCAACACCAGTCCAGCGGTGGGTGCACGTCCAGCCATTCGTACCCGTGCTTCCAGAGCAAGTTCCATATCCTTCGGGCAAGGAAATCCAAGATGAGCAGATGCATAAAGCAGATTACGATAGCAGAAGACTCCTTTACCTGAATTAGGCGCACCCGCATCGTACGACGAGAATTGGTACCCGCTCAAGACGGTTGGGGTTCCGTAAGGGAAAGAGAGGGAGAAAACCAGTGCAAGAGTGTAACGATTGTTCGAAGCTTGGTAGTTAAGAGAGCTTCCACCACGTTCCGTGTCGTGGTTCGCCTTCATACAAATTTGGCGTCAACTGGAGGAGTTGGAGTTGAAGAGAGGAGAGTTTTTAACTTACAACAAAGACGTTCGCGCCTGAAGAAGCGATCCAGCCTGTACAGAACAATCAGTAGAGGTATACTTGGGTAGGGTTTACACATACCTCGGCTAGCAATATCGGAGAGTGATGCGATGTTTCCATTGTTGAAAGCGCTCTGAAGAGCAGAAGTATAGCGGAATCTGATAACAGCTCCAAGTTAGTGGGGGTCTTGGTATCTCACATCCTCGAAACGTACTCTTGGACATCCCCATTTCCAGTGTACTGGCTGGGTTGGATGGCCTCGCCAGATCCATAGATGACCTAATTCATTCGTCAAGGTGAATCCGAGAGTCGAGTAGAACCGAATTTCTTACCTCCTGCGTAATGTAGACGACCTTTGACAGACGCGAGAGGATGTTAGAGATATCGGCCGCGGGTATATCTGTATAGATTTGGTTTATTAATGTCACTGAGAAAGGCCTAGGGGGGCATCATGTGACCACTCACGCTTTGCAGCGTCGAGGCGGAGACCATCGGCTCCCAAAGAAATGAGATCGTTGGCGTATGTAGCCAGCCTTCCACGGACGTATTCGGTCTCGGTAGCAAGACTAGTAAAGGACGGTTAGAGTCCTACTGATAGGTACGTAGGCCTAGGGTGTGGCCACTCACTCTGCAAGACCGCTAAGTTCGCAAAATTGAACTTGAGTGCCGTTCGTATAATCCTCTGTAGGAGATGAAGTTCAATACAGCCCAATGGCGCTAGAATGGGGGTAGCTCACGAATAGATCCGTCGGACGTTCCGCCTTTTGGAAATGTGGCGTAAGGCTCGGTTAGGAGATAGGGATGTGACGAAGAATACTGCGCGCTCACAGTTGTGGTGGAAATCCTGAGTCTGATATGTTCCTGGGTAATTGTACTTGGCTAAAATAAGCCGTTATTATGGTTTGATAAATGATATTTTGGCAGTCAATCAGCTTACTATAAGCTGTGTCACCACTGCGTCAGTATGGAAACGAAAGAAGGGCGCGGCCAGAGACCTACAGCTTCCTGCGGTACCTGTGCCGGATCCTGAGGACATATGGTTGAATATAGTATCAACAATGACTCCAACGCCGGCATTGTGGCAGGTGTTGATCATGTTAGAGAACTGGCTGCGGTTTCCGCGCTTCGAGGTCAGAGTGTACGACACGGGTTGATAGTCCGTCCACCATTGAGAACCTTATGAATAGTACCATTAGGGAGACATAAACGGGTATGATGAGGTTTAATACCTTGGATATGCTCCTGTGGCGGACTAACTTGGACATAACCGTAGCCAGCAGGCCCGAGGAACGCCGTGCACTCAGCGGCAATGGAGTCCCAGGTCCATTCGAACATCTGGACGATGACGGCTACGTGATAAATCAGAGAAATTATTTGTGGGGGCGTGTATAACCCACTTACTCTTTGTTGTCGTAGGGGCACGACGCGCTGGACGCGGCGTCGAGACGCCAGCAAGCGCCAGGAGCCATAGGGCCGTAGTCTTTGTCGTGCGGTGGTTGAACATGGTGAACTTCGAGGTGCCGAATTTCCAATGTGTCCGCTGGGCAAGTGCTGAAGGTCCAGGATTTAGCGTACCCCTTATATGCTGGACATACGCCGAAAGCGCTCCCGCAGTCGCGGAAATAGGAACCACGCTATGGACTAAGTTAGGCAGGAATAGACGTCGAAGGGAACGCCGAGCCTTGGGTCAAATGATCATCGGTGAGTTGACAAGACGACAAGAGGCATTTTAAGAATCCCGGGAGACGTTCTTACCGACGCCGACGATGCCACATGGGACGTTTGGCTCAGGGGGGACAGCGAAACTGCCGGGTGGGGAATCGTAGCGAACATCGCGAGGGCGAAGAATAGCAGGATTCGAGTTCTCAGCATTCCTCCGGTGACGGTACCGACATCACTGTGAGAGTATAATGCGCTGCGAGGCAGGGGTATGTTGGCGCTTGGTGATCCGAACGGCAAAAGGAGAAGTCCTCCCGGAGAAAAGGCACCGTGGAAACGGCTTCTTGCGCTCACATCTCACCCCTGAAAGTAGCGTCTGCGTTTCATATTTCCACCAGTCGGATCAAGGACCAGTCTCAATGTTATATACAGCATCAACTATCTACGCAGAAGTACAGGATATACGAAACTAGCTCAAGCCAAGGGATAAACTATCTTAAACGAGTCTGTACAGGATGAATAGATCAACAGCGCGAATGAATTGACAATGAGGTAAAAAAAGAAACGGGAGGTAATCTATGCCGGCTTAGTGGTCAGCCCCGACCTGAATGCCAACATTCTCGTGCCAATGGCTGTCAGGGCCGCGGTTGAACTGAGTAAGGTGACACTCCTGGTTGATGAAGAAGACGTAGCTGAGTCCACCATAGTCATGAGTAGCAGTAGCGGAGAGAGCGGTGCCGGCGAGCGCGTTGGAGCCATGGGTGTCGTCTTCCTCCTTGACGTCGCCCCCACCAGGACCAAGGCTCCAGAGGTAAAGAGTAGGCTTGCCACGGGGGACTTGGAGAGAGGCGGCGGACGCGGCAGCGTTGGTCTCAACTAATGGCGTAGCCTAGAGGGATTCTCCGTGGTGTAGTCGGTGGCGTCGGACCAGGCGTATTCAACGACTTCCTTGGTGTCTTCGTTCTGAGCATAGATTCGCTTGTTGAGAACGCCTGTTTCGGGAGCGAGTTTATGGGAATGTCCGGAGGAAAGCAGGAAATTCGAGAGCGCGGGGTGGGTATGGAGGGAGTACATGGAGAATGCAATCGAAGAAAGAGGATGACATGGAAGAGAGGTAAGAGAATAGGCAAGGTCAGTTATGAATCCCGGAGAGAACGGCTGAGCTCACGTACCCTTACCGTCGATCCAAAAAACAGCGCTCATCTCGCCGGGGGTGTAGTGGAGCTCAACGCCGTCGTGGTCACCATCTTCCCAGTGGTCATCGTCGACCGAGTCGTCCAAAGTCAACTCCTTCAAGTAACCACCCTGAATGTAGTAAAAGGCCCGTCCAACCTTGCCGTCCTTGATCCACGAAGTCGCGGCGAGACCGGAAAGACCGGCTTGCGGGACCGACTTGAAAAGCTTCCCAGCCCTCCAGCGACCGGAGTTGTTGTTATGGTTATTATTGTGATTGTCGTTGCCGCCGCGTTTGCCGTAGCCACGTCCGCGAGTGCTGAAGACCGCATGCTTGAGGACGGCGGTGTTGCCCTGGCCGGTCGTCCAGTAGAACATGCGCATGTCGGCGACGTCCCTGGAGCCCCCGATAGATGTAACAGCGAAAGCCGCATCGAGGTTGATGTGCCAGTTGCCGCGGTCACCGTCGTTGCGACTGGTGGAGAAGCAGTAGGTTCGAGAGGTCGTCAGCGTGGTGGTTTTGGACGCCGCTCTGGTTCTGGGGGTTATTCTGATTCTGGGGTTATTCTGATTCTGGTGCTGGTTATTCTGATTCTGGTTATTCTAGTTCTGCTCTGGCTGCTCTAATTGTTATTCCGGTTCTGGTTCTGCTGGTGCTATTGGTTCTGCTGATTCTGCTGATTCTGCTGGTTCGGGTTTTGCTGGTTATTCTGGTTGTTATCCGGGTTCTGGTTTCAATTCTGCTAGTTGTCGTTCTGTTTCTGATTGTTGCTATTCTGGCTCTGGTTGTTATTTTGGCTCTGGTTCTGGTTTACGGCGCGCTTGCTGTGGTTGTGGTGACCGTTGGAGCCGGACCTCAAGGTGACTTGCTGAATGCCGGAGCAGCTGCTGTCGCCGGTGTAGAAGATGCTGACGGCGCCCACGTTGGAGCGACGACTGGAGGGGGCCCACGCGGTACTGGCGAACTTGGGGTCCCAGCCGATGGCCTTGAAGCGGACGGAGAGAACGAAAGAAACGATAAAGAGGGGGAAAGGAGATGAGCGCGTCAGCTTGAGTTCGAGGAATGATGGTCCCGGAAGTTTAACGGCGAGAGGGAAAGGACTCACTCCGATATAGTCATCTTCGGGGTTGGCGAGGGTAGAGCCGAGAGACGCGGCGAGGAGCGACAGAGAGAGGATAGAGGGTGCAATGTTTCGAGTGGAACGATGGCAGGGGAAGTGAGTTTTGCAAGAGCTGGCGAAGGCGAAGTGCGATGGAAGGAGAGAAGGACGAGAGAGAGACGCAATGTGGAACGGGGATGAGACCGATGGCAAAACCCAATCAGTTTCGAGCCCTTGGTTTTAAATCCTTGGCAACTGACGGGGAGACGATCGTCAGCTCGATTGAGGTCACGCTTCGAAGGAATTTATGAGAGAGCAACTTACATCTAACGACGAAGAGAATCTGATTATCGAAAGCAGAGACCTCTACTGTTGGTTCGTGGCGCACGAGCCCTCTCGTTCTCTGGCGATAAGGCCGAAGTGATCAAGACACCAGCATTTTCTCCATCATCACAAAAGATGCGTCAAAGGGAGTGTGCCCTGCGCCAGATCCCGAACTCGGTTTTTTGGGATTGCGAGGCTTTCGATCCTCATCCAGAACGCCTTCAACCATTTCGCTGTCCACCAAATATAGGCTGAGGTGCATCTGAAGGGTTTTCGAGTTCCAAGCCTAAGCCTTAGTTTGTCTTGTTTTTCCTGTTGATCGAGTTGAGGTTCGCTGGATGGATTAAAGCTTCTTGGAACGCTGTGTTGTTGGACGGTTACAGACGGTTACCAAGTGTTAGGTTCGGTCACGGAGATTTCGGGGACCTGACGACGTCCAGCTCACGTGCTCAAACTGACTGAGGCGCGAGAAATATACAGTTTATAGTACTTCCCCGCCACTCATTTCAACAATTTCAAAGGAAACTGCCCCAACCTCTGTCGTCGTCGCCGTCTATAACGTCTCTCACAATGGTCAGCGGACGTCAGTGATTCGTAATGGCTGAAGCTTATTCTCGATGATGTTCGCTTTAGCCCAAGGAAGTCACCGACATCAAGCAATTCATTCGGACGACCCGGCGGAAGGACGCTAAGTGTACGAATCCTTGACGGGGGTGACCAGGCAGATCGACTGAGCTGTCGTTGCTTTCTACTCGGGTCGGTTTCGCACCGCTTAGCCATCCGGATACAGAAGATCCTCGACCGCAAGAACAAAAAGACCAAGACCAAGTTCAAGGTCCGGTGCTCGCGGTACCTCTACACCTTGGTGGTCGACGATGTCGAGAAGGCGGACAAATTACGGGCGAGCTTACCACCAAGTTAGTTGACCATTCTTATGCTTATGGTGTCGATGATGCTGACAGGGTCCGATCGACGTCTCAGCACTTGCCGTGAAGGAAGTCGACGAGCGAGGCAAGCCACTTGCCAAGAAGTAAACTATTACAACGCTCTCGGTTTTGCCCTTTCGCTCTCCTCGTTTCAACCGCTGCATCTTCATCTTGCCGCCTGTCATTTGTTGTCCCCGTGTATTGCTTACATTTATGGCCAAAGCTACCTTTGCCGATCCTCCAGTCGTCTCAGCACGAATCGGCTATGCTATATGATGCATTCCCGTATCGAACACGAGCAATCAAATTTACCCCAGAAAACAAAAGATATAATCATACTGGTATAACGAAATGAGGCGCACGGCCANAAAAAAAAAAAAGAACAAAACCCGTGTATCGTGAAAAAGGGGAGTCTGAGGATCATAGGAATCGTATGCTGTCCATATGCACTTTTCGACCCATTCGGAGCAAGTTGATGTTCGCCGTCAAACTTGAGAACTATAATTGGAAAACGCCCGTACGTTAGTATCGTTGAATCAGAGTGAATGCGCGGTATGGTACGCACCCCGTTACCAACAAAGACTTCCGCGTATTGCCCGATCATCATGTCCGCAGCCAAGTCCACCTCGACCTCCGGCTGCTCAACCAGCAAGTCGCTCGTCATCGCCACATGCTCCCATCCATCCGCCAACAACCTCTCCTTCGCCTCCTTCTTGTACTCCGGCTCCGCATTCGTCAACAAGTACGCCCGCTTCAGCTTGCGCTCTCCACTCTGCCCACCAAGCTCCCACTCCCTGCGAACGACGTGCAGACGAGAAACCAGCTCATCGACGGTGGGCAGACAGTGCGGTAGATAGTAAGGCAGGCGCTCTTCGTACGTCATGTTGGCCGCCTGGGCAAGCGTGAGGGGGAATTTGTCGCGATAGGCTGGGAACGAATTCCATCCGCCCCAGACGGAGGCCCAATGATTGAGGTTGTCGCAATGCTCGATAAAGTCCCCACGACGGAGGTGCAGAGCGAGTAGGCCCGGGATGTCTTTGGTGGGTGCACTTCGACGTTTGTAAAAGGGATCGTCCCACCTCGATACGTCGCCGAAGAGGTGCATGTTCCGAGCGACAACGCCTCTGACCAAAGGAGACCAGCTGAAGTTGTTGAGGACCGGCGATTCTTGAAGGAGATCCCAACTTGTAAGTATGCGATCGCTGAATGCGCTAAGGAAATAGAGTATCGTCGAAAGGTGCCCTTCTGAGCAGCAATACGAGACTCACCTGAAAGTGAAGATGTGATCGCCCGTCAAAGTGACACAAGTATCATCAATCTCTCGCAGGTATGTTGAGATGCCGATGAGCATTTCTTTGGTGCTATTGGCTGGTCCCCTGTCGGACTCGACCAACCCCAGATGCTTCCTCAGCTCTCCCGCGTCCAGGTGTTTCCTCCTCTCCAGCGGGCAGACCTCGTCGTACCAATCATAAGATACAGATCTCGGCGCCTCCCATGGTGCTCGTTCACCAGATTTCGTAATTCCGGTTCCGGGACCGAATCGGCCACCGGCTGCAGGACCGCCGAGGAAGGCGTTGAGGGGGATCCAGTTGGACCGGTAGTGCTTGCCGTCCAATTCGACCGGCTCCGGATTGGATATGTTCCACATATAAGGTTGGAAAACGTACGCCCGATTTGACATGTACGAAAGTTGGGCGGACATCAGGCTGCGGGGGGGTGGTTTTTCATGGGCATTTGATCAGTTCCCGGGCTCAGAGGAGAAGTTGCCGAAACGGCACAAACACTCACATATCTTGCAACTGGTTGTTGAAACCAATATGATGATATGGCGTAGTAAATCTCAGGAAACGTCTGATAGAAAAAAAATGACAGGTAGAACCGGGTTAAAAACTCATGCCGGACAGAAATATCCGGATGCACGGCACCACACGCACCCGTCCTTCCCTTCCGGCCACGGCAGATCCATCTTGTGCTGCGGAAGGCGCTTCTCATACGCTCTGATCTCCTTGTAGTCTGGCAATCCGTGGTAAGGTTGCCGTTCCAAGTACTCTCTGACTCGAGAAAATGCTAAAAATAGGAAAAGCGCAAGGAAAAAGGGACCAGACCGCCTAATGAGCCGACTGGTCAGAACGTCCTTGAGTGACGTTGGCGGTGGGTGGTGGCCGTTGCGGCCATTTTTTGAATGGTGATCTTCGTCATTTGAGTGCGATGTCGTTGGTAGTACTTGGTATGTGGAGTCTTTGGTTGAAAATAGGCGAGAGAATATTGATAGCATGACAGAGAGAAGAGACACACGATCTTAAGATATGAGCTGGGTGTTGAAGAGAACTAATACCACATGCAAAGCGAGTAAGGCGAATGGAAGAAAACCGAGTGCGAGGGGAGGGGGGGAGGCGCGTTGCGTGACGATGGTCGTTGAAATATCGAAGGATTTCTCCGAAGGGTTTTTGTCTGTCAAAGTGTGCCGTGCAGAAAGTTGACCGTGTGAAAACTGGGCGAGCGGGTTCTGGGAACGCCACGTGCGACCCAAAACGGACATAGGCTCGGTCTCTTGCGCAAGCGATGACATCAGATGACGTTCCACCGTTTGAACTCCATAACCTGTTCCATTGTTAGCAGGCGTTAAGCACAACAAGTGAGGGTTGGGTTGTAACCTACCCTGCGCCCAGAAGACCACCAAAGCTCTTGGTCTCGGCGTCCTCGCCGATCACCATCCATTCAGGGCACGGCGTGCCGGTCCGAGCGGGAAAAACCCTCATCGCCTTTTCTAAACCCTTGGCATCCGTGCCGTGCATGAATAAACGCTCAGAACCATGCACCAACATTTATCCAATTCCCTCTTCATCAAAACGCTTCCGTCGTCCAGCGAGCTCGAACTCTCCACCAGCACCAGTACTGTGCGTGCCGAACTTGAATTCGCTAGGCTGCCGACGCAGCACCTCCCGGCCAGATCTATTCAAAGCCCGTCCTTGGCTCAAAACGACGACGCTGCCGCACAGGAAGCTTGGCATCCGGCTGTTCGGCAAGAGCCTCGGCATTCGGCCAGGATCCGGCTGTCCAAGCCGAAGTACTGTAGGTGCACAGCGCCCATGCCAAGGCGTTTTGCGGCTGAACGACACTCCTCGTCCTGCGGGACGACGAACGTAATGGGGCCATTTGAGAGTAATATCCGACTGATTGGGCCCGCGGGCCAGGGAGTGCCTGTTTCACTCGACGGCTGCGCCATATATGTATGGGCGTTATTCACGCAAGACAAGTGTGGAGAACAACAGTTCACCTACCTTCCATATGCCATCCGCACCCTTTTCAAAGACATAATTATCCGATTGCGTCGCCATATCCACGCGTTGAGAGTCGATTGTGAGCGAATTTAGGACTAGGGAACCGTTCAGAGCCGTGTACGACATCATTTGCACATTCGTTGTGGAGATCATTGACCCGTTATTCACCCTCACTCGAGCGAGCCTAAAGGTCATGATCTATGAGGGGAAACCCATAGGATGTGTAACAGCATCCACTTCACCTTCCGGGCACTTTAACCTCCGAGACACGCCAACCTCCCATGGAGCCAGACTCGTGAGGCCACATCACGGTCAGAGTAAAGTCATTTGGCGTAAGGGTACCAATAACAGGATCCTTTACGAGACTCGAGAGGATTCCCGCTCGCTCGGAATCTGCAAACACTTCATCCCACCAGTGGTCTTTTCCAGGGACTTCGAGGAGCCTATGGAGACAACATTGCCGTCAACTCCCACCCTTGACCTGCTTACGGAAGACGCAGCCCAAACGGAGCTTACTCGATATCCGCATCCAAATTCCAGCTTTTAACGACCTGTACAGCTGTCCTCGAATGATGCGCCGCAATGTTCGTATGCGGCTGCTGGCATGGCGGCTTGAAAGACGCTCGGGTAGCAAGAAGCCACGTAGAAAGCGCCTTGACGCCCGTTCGAATGGCCGGTCGCTACCGCACCACCGCCACCTTCAAGTTCACTCAATGCGCTACTCCCGCCCAACCGACGACGAAGTGCCTCGAGAGCCGAGAAACGAATCCCGCACGCACCCCCACGCCAATCGTACCCCCACGCGGACCCTCCACCAGTACGACGATCCAGCTGTGCTCTTGTCTCGATAGCGCCTTCGGTCTAATGGACTGCTGAGTAGCGCGCCGGCTCCGTGCAAGGCTAGGATGGGCAACGTGTGCAGTACGGAGACGTTCAGCGGTGCTCCGGATAACGGAGTGGTCTTGGAGGCCGGCCCGACCCTGAGTCGAGTGGATCTACCCCAGGATAAGAGATTTTGAACGAACCTGGCCCGGAGGTGTTCTGATGTGACCATGAGACGAGTCCTCCGTCGGGGAAAGAGTAAGGGTGGGTTTGAGGTTGCGTTGTGCTCGTCCGGACTGGAGACTGCGGGGCAACGCAAGAAATGAGTTACAGCATTGAAGTGAGCGCAGAAGAAATGGAGTGCGTACGTGAGATTGGAAAGGATGGAGAGAGAAAATACTTTGTTTTCGTGCTTGTCTGTTTCAAATTCCAGGGGTGTCGGCGAGTCAAGAATGGGGACAGTCTCCTAATTGCTCAATGCCGTTTCTCAATCGAAGCGAGTCGAAATTTGCGATCCGGGATGGAAATGGGAGAAGGCTTGGGAACGGGGAGTTTGGTGGCTGGGACGAGGAGATTGAAGGATAAAAGTCACGTGGAGGTTTCTGGGCAGGAACACCGGTTTGTCGTCTTGACAGTCACCCCCCGAACCCGACTCAGACCCAAGCCCAACCAGCAAGAAAGAATTTGCCAACCAGCTATCGGATACTCCGCAGATCAATATTATTCGGCAAAATGGAGGAAAATAGCGCATCGCGGCATGGACTAAGCATTTCTCGACAGTCTGGGCGAGCCTCCGACCAAGCGCACGATGATAAGACAAGGATTGATGCGACAACCTTATCTTCAAAAGCTGCGTCCCGCTCGGGGGTGAAACTGGAACCTCAATCACTTCCAACGCCTCAACGTCAAAGCTTAGTGGTTTGGCTTTTCGTACCAAGATTGTCGATCTTCCCTCTGCGCCAAGACACCTGAAATGTGCTATACGATAGTCCCAGACCGGCGAAGATAGAAGTAGTCTCAGCATCTCTCGTGACTGCCCTTCGTGCACCGTTCTGTACCCTTTTTTCATCCCTGTGTGTGGCTGTTCATCGTTCACCCACCCCCAAACGATCCTTTTCTCAGACCGACGGTAAGGCCTCACGTTTGTCAAGGATCAATGGCAAGTCATCGAAGCTGGTCAAACTAATCGCGCCCGCTTTCTTCTGGAAACCACTCAGATGAGCGACCCTAGATTTTGGAGCCATTCATGCAATCCGATAGAAGTGGGTTCCCTCTTTATGACTCACCTTGGCCTAGCTAAAGAAGGGCTTTTAGATGGACGGATGACCATCGACGAGTTGGTTCTCGACTAGAGGGCGTTGGGCAAGGACGTCACCGAAGCCGACGTCCGGCTGTACTTCAACAAATTGGATACAAACGGCGACGGCGTGATCGACTTGGACGGGTTCTTGGACCGCCTTGCCGAGTAAGCTGGCAAAAAGAGCATCTCGTGGACTTTCCGTTTCCATCGTGAAAGGGGGATTCTGAGGATCATAGGAATCGTATGCTATCCGTGTGCACTTTTCGACCCAATCGGAGCAAGTTGATGTTCGCCGTCAAACTTGAGAACTATAATTGGTGAACGCGCGTACGTTAGTATCGTTGAATCCGAGTGAATGTGCGGTACAGTACGTACCCCGTTGCCAACAAAGACTTCCGCGTATTGCCCGATCATCATGTCCGCAGCCACGTCCACCTCGACCTCTGGCTGCTCAACCGACAAGTCGCTCGTCATCGCCACATGCTCCCATCCATTCGCCAGTAACCTCTCTTTCAGCTCCTTTTTGTACTCCGGCTCCGCATTCGTCAACAGGTACACACGCTTCAGCTTGCGCTCTCCGCTCTGCCCACCCAGCTCCCACTCCCTGCGAACGACGTTCAGACGAGAGACCAGCTGATCGACGGAGGGCAGGCAATGCTGCACGTAGTAAGGCAAGCGCTCTTCGTACGTCATGGTGGCCGCCTCGGCGAGCGTAAAGAATTTGTCGCGATAGCCTGGGAACGAATTCCATCCGGTCCAGACGGCGGCCCAGTGATTGAGGTTGTCGCAATGCTGAATAAAGTCACCACGACGGAGGTGAATAGCGAGCAGGCCCGGGATGTCGGTGGCAGGTGCGGTCCGAGGTCGGTCCCACCACGATACGTCGCCGAGGAGGTGCATGTTCCGAGCGACAATGCCTCTGACCAATGGGGACCAGCTGAATTGGTTGAGGACCGGTGATTCTTGAAAGAGATCCCAGGTCGAAAGTACGCGAGTGTTGAATGCGCTGGGTAGAAGGAAACAGAGTATCGTCAAATGGCGCCCTTTTAAGCAGCAATACGAGACTCACCTGAAGGTGAAGACCTGCTCTCCTGTCAAAGTAACACAAGTATCATCCATCTCTCGCAGGTGTGTTGAGATGGCCATGAGCATTTCTTTGGTGGTATTGGCTGGTCCCCTGTCCGACTCGACTAGCCCCAAGTGCGTCCTCAACTCTGCAATGTCCAGATATTTCCTCCTCTCCGGCGGGCACACCTCGTCGTACCAGTCATAAGATACGAATCTCGGTGCCTCCCATGGTGCCCGCTCGCCAGATTTCGTGATTCCGGTTCCGGGACCGAATCGGCCACCGGCTGCAGGACCGCTGAGGAAGGCGTTGAGGGGGATGCAGTTGGATCGGTAGTGCCCGCCGTCCAACTCGACCGGCTCTGGATTATGTATGTTCCACATATAAGGTTGGAAAACGTATGCCCGGTTTGACATGTACGAGAGCTGTGCGGACATGATGCTGTGGGGATAGTTTTTCAAGGCAATTATCAGCTCCCAGGTTCGGATGAGAAGTTGCCGAAACGGCACAGACACTCACATATCTTGCAGCTGGTTGTTGAAACCAATATGACCATATGGTGTTAAAAATCTCAGGAAACGTCTGATAGAAACATGACAAGTAGAACCGGGTTAAAAATCATACTGGGCAGAAATCTAGATCCACTACCACACACGCACCCGTTCTTTCCTTCCGGCCACGGTAAATTCATCTTATGCTGCGGAAGGCGCTTCTCATACGCTCTGATCTCCTTGTAGTCTGGCAATCCATGGTGACGTTGCCTCTCCAGGTACGTTTTCACTCCATGAAACGCTAACAATAGAAGGAGCGCAAGGAAAAAGGGACCAGACCGCCTGACGAGCCGACTGGCCAGAAGATCCTTGACTGACGTTGGCGGTGGGTGGTGAGCGGTGTGGCTGTTTTGTGATTGATGATTTTCTTCACTTGAGTGCGATGTCGTGGGTAGTACTTGGTACGTGGAGTCTCTTGGCGAAAATAGGCGAGAGAATATTGGTAGCATGACAGAGAGAAGAGACACACGATCTCAAGATATGAGCTGGGCGTTGAAGACAACTAATTACACAGCAAAGCGAGTAAGGTGAAGAGAAGAAAACCGAGTGCGAGTGGAAGGGAGGTTGGTTGCTTGACATTGGTCGTTAAAATATAGAAGGATGTCTCCGAAGGGTTTATGTGCCAAGTGTGCCGTCCAGCCAAGTATGCCGTCCCATGTAAAAACTCCGCGACCGATCCTGGAATCTCCGCCTGCGGCCGAAGATGGACATGGGCTCTCTCTCTCACGCAAGCCATGACATCAGAGGCGATAACCCACCGTCTGAAGTCCAAAACCTAACCCATTATTAGCAGACGTTACGGGGAGTAAGTGAACTCGCATACCCTGCACCCAAAAGCCCACCAAAACTCTTGGTCTCGGCATCCCCGCAGATCACCATCCACTCAGGGCACGGCGTGCCGGTTCTCACCGGAAAAGCGCTCATCGCCTTCTCTAAACCCTTGGTATCCGTGCCGTGCACGAATAGATGCTCGGAACCATGCACGAAGATTAGCCCAATTCCCTCTTCATCAAACGTCCGTCGCCCAGCGAGCTCGAATTCTCCACCAGCCCCGCCACTACTGTGTGTGCCGAACTTGAATTCGCTAGGCTGCCGACGCAGCACCTCCCAGCCATATCTATTCTGAGCCCGTCCTTGGCTCAAAACGACGACGCTGCCCCGCACAGCAAGCTTGGCACCCGGCCGCTGCTGTTCGGCAAGAGCCTCGGCATCGGCCAGGATTCGGCTGTCCAAGCCGAGGTAGGTGTACAGTGCCCATGCGAGTCGTTTTGCTGCTGAAAGACACGCCTCGTCCTGCGGGACGACGAGCGTAATGGGGCCGTTTGAGAGTAATATCCGACTGATTGGGCCCGCGGGGGAAGGAGTGCCTGTTTCACTGGACGGCTGCGCCATATATTGGCGTTATTAACGCAAGACAAGTGTGGAGGACAGGTCCACCTACCTTCCATATGCCATCCTCACCCTTTTCAAAGACATAATTATTCGATTGCGTCGCCATATCCACGCGTTGAGAGTCGATCGTGAACGAGTTTGGGACTGGGGAGCCGTTCGGCGGTGTGTACGACATCATTTGCACATTCGTTGTGGAGATCGTTGACCCGTTATTAACCCTCACTCGAGAGAGCCTAAATGGTATAATCTATGAGGGAAAGACCATGGGAATGTGTAACAGCATCCACTTCACCTTCCGGGCACTTCAACCTCCGAGACACGCCAACCTCCCATGGAGCCAGACTCGTGAGGCCACATCACGGTCAGAGTAAAGTCATTTGGCGTGAGGGTATCCGCCACAGGTTTATTTACGAGACTCGATAGGACTTCGGCTCGCTCGGGGTCCGTAAAGACTTCATCCCACCAGTGGTCTTTTCCAGGGACTTCGAGGAGCCTACGGAGACATCATCCCCTTCAACTCCCACCTTTGACCTGTCTACAGAAGACGCAGCCCAAACAGAGACTTACTCGATGTCCGCATACGAATTCCAACTCTTCACAACCTGCACAGCCGTCCTCGAATGATATGCCGGGACGTTGGTGTCGCTCCCGCCATGCACGACTCTCACCCGGCTCCTAACCAAGTTCCCGAAGAACACGTCGTTATCTCCCCCAACCAACGACGCCTTCAGGATCATCTCCAAGTCCGGATCGACAAAGTGCCCTCCGTGGGAGTACGTGTTCGGAACGTATAACGGAGCAGACTGGTAGGCGGCTGCGGGCATGGCGGCTTTGAAGACGTCGGGGTACCGAGAAGCCATGTAGAAAGCGCCTTGTCCTCCGTTCGAATGGCCGATCACGACTGCACCACTACCGTCGTCACCCAACCGACGCCGAAGCGCCTCGAGAGCCGAGAACGAATCCCGCGCGCTGGGCCCACGCCAATCGTACCCCCACGCGGACCCTCCACCAGGTATGACGATCCAGCTGTGCTCCTGTCTTGGTAACGCCTCCGGCCAGAATGGACTGTTGAGTGACACACCGGCTCCGTGCAGGGCGAGGATGGGTAGCGTGTGCGGCGCGGAGACGTTCAGCGGTGGGAGGAGTAAAGAGAAGGACGCGTGAGGCGCGAAGTACGTTTGGCGGATAGGCGGGAGGGAGGAGAGTTCGGTTCGGGAGAGGGTGTGTAAAGCGGGGATCTGCCTTATGTTGAGAAGAGCCTGGAGGTCTGTTGTATTAGCGCCTGGGGTATTCCGATCGATGAGGGATACCGTTATGGGGAGCTCTGTATAGTGTGGGTGCGGGCGGTCTTGCCTCAGGCTAATTGGAAGACGACGACTTTGGCCAGAGACGAGGTGGAACTTCGGGGGCACTTGCAAAGTGATTTCCGGCTAATTGTGGTTCAAAAATGAGACAAATGAGTTCCCTGTTCGAAGGTCGAAAGTCCGATAGGGAATAGAGGAGCACTCACGTAGGCTGACGTGCTGACACCGACGACCTCCCAATCTCCAAAGTTGCTGGTCAACTCAATACCAAGCGCGTCTCCGAATGCCCACCCATCGACAAAGTCCGGAACAAAGTGGTCATTTCCGAGCACCACCCCCTCCTCAACAACCACCTCGACCTTCACGTCCACGGCTGTGATTGGATCCTCCCTTCCATGTATGACGACCGGATCTCCAAACAGCCTGATTTCATAATCCGCACTGATGAAAAGATCGAGCGAGGTACTGTGAACCGTTGACATGTTTGTCGGAAGAGGAATAAGCTGCGAGTTCTCGGGTAACCCGTAGATGTTCCCAAAATGCCACTGAACGTCTGCGGAAGCGTTCCTCGGCAAGACCGCGAACATGGACCCCTGAGATACCGATATCTTGAGGCCGAATGGACGGCGGCCGTGGAGGACGCGGAAAGTTGGAGGGTGTAATGTGATTGTGCTCCGAATGAGGGAGTGGTGTTGGAGGCCGGCCCAACCCTGAGTCGAGCGGATGTAACCCCATCGGACATCAGGGTACGAGATTCTGAAAGAGCCTGGCCCGGAGGAGTTCTGATGTGACCATGAGACGAGTCCTCCGTCGGGGAAGGATGAGGGGAAGGTTTGAGTTTCGTTGTGCGTGTACGGAGCGGAGACTGCATGGGAACGCAAAGGAATGAGTGACAGCGCTCAGACGGACAAATTAGAAAAAGGCGGGATACGTGAGATAGGAAAGGATGGCGAGAGGAAATACTGCTCTCGTGCTTGTCTGTTTCAAATTCCAGTTGTGTGCGCGAGTCAAAAACGGAACAGGTTGAACTCTATCGTTCGAGCCGAGAAAAGGTTGGAGACAGCACTGACATTGGGAAGGGCCCAAGAACCTAAAGGAAGAGCAATCACATATACATCAACAAGCTATTTTAGCAGTGAAGAACGGAATACTTGTCAGAAGGAGCGACTTACATCGTACTCAGCGGAAAACTCGACATTCCAAGTGGACGTCCCCCACGGGCCCCCGCAGATAACCTCGGGAGGGCGACCAAAGAGCCAGGTAATCTTGTAAGAGTATAATTGAAATACGGTGATTACTGGGAGAGATAGCACAAAAGCTATCGCCGCTAAGACCAGGTTCCGAATGGCCTCGTCTCTCTTGTCTCTCTGAAGAGCGCCCGCTGGCCTCTGCAACCCGTCATTTGCTTTCGACTTATCCTCTCCAGAGAACTCTTCTGAGTTTGGGTTATGCTGAGGGAGTGTTCCGGTCCGATTGCGAAATCCCAGCTGCGGCTTGCTGAGAGACATCGCGACTGCGGTTTATGAATACCGAGGGTCTGAGACTGTTTGACGAGTGGAGGCCCAGTCCTGACGGTCCAAACACAGCCTTGAAATTGCTCAACGTCGTTTCCCAACCGCAGTGAGTCGAAATTTGCGATCCCGGATGGAGATGGGAGAAGGAACGGGGGGTTTGGTGGCTGGGATTAAGGAGATTGTTGAGAGTCACGTGGAGGTTTCTGGGCCGGAACGCCGCGTTGTCGTCTTGACAGCCAACAGCCCCCGAACCGGGCTCAGACCCAAACCCAACCAGCAAGAAAGAATTTGCCAACGGGCGCTCGGATACTCTGCAGATCAATATTACCTGGCAAGATGAGCGGATCTCGGCATGGATGAAACATTTCTCGGCATCAACCTGTCCTGTCCCCGGATGTCTGAGCAAGCCTCCGACCAAGCGCCCGATGATATATATAATAACCTTGACTTCTACTTCCTGTCCACTGACAAGTTCCCCACCGATTCAGACTCTGGCGGCAGCTTGGTGGCCACCCTCGAATCACGTGCTGTGGCTGGGAACGGGAGGGCAGCCCAGATGCTTAGGTAAACGAAGTGCCAAGAACTTTCTTTGTTTCTCCCTTTTGTGTTTGGAATCAAAATCTATTGTGCGCGTTCCAGTCAATCTAGACTTATGACGCACATGAAACCAGGGGTAGACAGAGATAATCAACGCAGGGATAAAGCAAGTACCAGGCCTAGGGCTCGCATCTTATGACAAATAATTTGGCTGCGCGCGGTACTGTAGTGTTTCGTCAACTAAATACCAAGTGTCCCTTGTACCGATCTCCTCTCCGGTCCGCTTAAATTTACGCTGTCCCGAGTCCCAAGCCTCACCCTGCCTCGGGACAGGTGTCCCGCCGGTAGGTGTGACCCAAACCAAGCCCTCTCGGTTCGTGAATCACGTTCTTTGCTTGTCATAACTGATTTGTAAGTCCTTCAGGAGGGTCCAAGAGTGAAGCTATCTTTCTGCTGTATGCCTTTGGCCCGTGAAAAGGGTATTCTGAGCATCATAGGAATCGTATGCTATCCATGTGCACTTTTCGACCCAATCGGAGCAAGTTGATGTTCGCCGTCAAACTTGAGAACTATAATTGGTGAACGCTCGTACGTTAGTATCGTTGAATCCGAGTGAATGTGTGGTACGGTACGTACCCCGTTGCCAACAAAGACTTCCGCGTATTGCCCGATCATCATGTCCGCAGCCACGTCCACCTCGACCTCTGGCTGCTCAACCGACAAGTCGCTCGTCATCGCCACATGCTCCCATCCATCCGCCAACAACCTCTCCTTCAGCTCCTTTTTGTACTCTGGCTCCGCATTCGTCAGCAGGTACGCCCGCTTCAGCTTGCGCTCTCCGCTCTGCCCACCCAGCTCCCACTCCCTGCGAACGACGTTCAGACGAGAGACCAGCTGATCGACGGAGGGCAGGCAGTGCTGCTGGAAGTAAGGTAGGCGCTCTTCGTACGTCATGGAGGCCGCTTGGGCGAGCGTAAAGAAGTTGTCGCGATAGCCCGGGAACGAATTCCATCCGCTCCAGACGGAGGCCCAGTGATTGAGGTTGTCGCAATGATCAATAAAGTCACCACGACGGAGGTGAATAGCGAGCAGGCCCGGGATGGAGGTAGTAGGTGCGGTTGGAGGTAGGTCCCACCTCGATACGTCGGCGAGGAGGCGCATGTTCCGAGCGACAATGCCTCTGACCAAGGGAGACCAGCTGAAGTTGTTGAGGACCGGTGATTCCTGAAGGAGATCCCAGGTCGGAAGTATGCGATCGCTGAATGCGCTGGGTAGAAGGAAACAGAGTATCGTCAAAAGGCGCCCTTTTAGGCAGCAATCCAAGACTCACCTGAAGGTGAAGACGTGATCTCCCGTCAAAGTAACACAATTATCATCCATCTCTCGCAGGTATCTTGAGAGACCCACAAGCATTTCTTTGGTGTTATTAGCTGGTCCCCTGTCCGACTCGACTAACCCCAAGTGCGTCCTCAACTCATCAATGTCCAGATATACCCTCCTATTCGGCGGGCACACTTCGTCGTACCAATCATAAGATACAGATCTCGGCGCCTCCCATGGTGCTCGTTCACCAGATTTCGTGGTTCCGGTTCCGGGACCGAATGGGCCACCGGCTGCAGGACCGCTGAGGAAGGCGTTAAGGGGGATCCAGTTGGATCGGTAGTGGTTGCCGTCCAATTGGACCGGCTTCCAACTGCGTGTGTTCCACATATAAGGTTGGAAAACGTATGCCCGGTTTGACATGTACGAGAGCTGTGCGGACATGATGCTGCGGGGATAGTTTTTTCACGGGCATTTTGATCAGTTCCCCAGTTCGGATGAGAAGTTGCCTCAGCGGCACAAATACTCACATATCTTGCAACTGGTTGTTGAAACCAATATAATGATATGGTGTTGAAAATCTCAGGAAACGTCTGATAGGAAATGACCGTTAGAACCCGGTTAAAAAATCATGCCGGGCAGAAATATCCGGATCCACGGCTCCACACGCACCCGTTCTTTCCCTCCGGCCACGGTAAATTCATCTTGTGCTGGGGAAGGCGCTTCTCATACGCTCTGATCTCCTTGTAGTCTGGCAATCCATGGTACCTCTCCAGGTACGTTTTCACTCCATGAACCGCTAAAATAAGGAAGAGCGCAAGGAAAAAGGGACCAGACCGCCTGACGGGCCGACTTGTCAGAACATCCTTGAGTGACGTTGGCGGTGGGTGGTAAGCGGTGTGGCCGTTTTGAGATTGATGATTTTCGTCATTTAAATGCGATGTCGTTGGTAGTAGTTGGTATGTGGAGTCTTTTGCTGAAAATAGGCGAGAGAATATTGGGAGCATGACAGAGAGAAGAGACACACGATCTTAAGATATGAGCTGGGTGTTGAAGACAACTAGTTACACAGCAAAGCGAGTAAGGTGAAGAGAAGAAAACCGAGTGCGAGGGGACGGAGCGGTTGGTTGCTTGACATTGGTCGTTAAAATATAGAAGGATGTCTCCAGAAGGATTTGCCAAGTTCGCCTTCCAGGAAGTCGGCCGTGTGAAACTTGGCGACCGGTCTGGGGATCGCCGCTCGGGGCCTAAAGCGGACACAGACTTGGTCTCTTCACGCAAGCCATGACATCAGAGGGGATAGTCCACCATCTGAAGTCCAAACCTAATCCATTATTAGCAGACGTTACGGGCAGTAAGTGGAGTAACAAACCCTGCGCCCAAAGGCCCACCAAAACTCTCGGCCTCGGCATCCCCACAGATCACCAACCACTCAGGGCACAGCGTGCCGGTCGTTACCCGAAAAGCGCTCATCGCAATTTCTAAACCCTCGATATCTGTGCCGTGCACGAATGAATGCTTAGAACCGTGGGCGAACATTAGCCCAATTCCCTCTTCATCAAACGTCCGTCGTCCAACAAGCACGAATTCTCCACCAGCTCCACTGCTGGTGCATGCCGAACTTGAATTCGCTAGGCTGCCGGCGCAGCACCTCATGGTCATATCTATCGAGAGCCCTTCCTTGGCTTAAAACGACGACGCTGCACCGCATAGGAAGCTCGGCATCCACCCGGTGCTGTCTCGGCCAGGATCAAGCCGAGGTAGGTGCACAGTGCCCATGCCAATCGTTTTGCAGCTGAAACACGCGCCTCGTCCCGCGGGACCGCCAGCGTAATGGGGCCGTTTGAGAGCAATATCCGACTGATTGGGCCCGCGGGCGAAGGAGTGCCTGTTTCACTGGACGGCTGCGCTATATATTGGCGTTATTCACGCAAGACGAGAGTGGAGAATATTCCCCTACCTTGCATATGCCATCGGCACCCTTTCCAAGACATAATTATCCGATGGCGTTTTCATATCCACACGCGCCTTGAGAGTCGATTGTGAGCGAATTTGGGACTAGGGAACCGTTCCGCGGCGTGTACGACACCCTTTGCAAATTCGTTGTGGAGATCATTGACCCGTAATTCGCCCCCACTCGAGCGAGCCTAAAGGTTATAGTTTATGAGGGAAGAACCATGGGAATGTGTCACAGCGTCCACTCCACCGTCCGGGCACTTCAACCTCGGAAGACACGCCAATCTCCCATGAAGCCAGACTACTGGAGCCACATCACGGTCAGAGTAAAGTCATTTGGCGTAAGCGTATCCGTCACAGGCTTCTTTACAAGACTCGAGAGGACTTCCGCCCGCTCGGATCGGTAAAGACTTCATCCCGCCATTGGTTCTTTCCAGGTACTTCGATTAGCCTACCCAAAAATCCGCATGGTTAGTTTCCTCTCCACTACCTTCTAGCGCCATGCACGACGGAAGTCAAGCCACTCTATATCCGCATCCTCTTAAAACCCTGCACAGCCGTCCTGGAATGATACGCCGGGACGTTTGTGTCCCTCCAGCCCTGCACGACCCTCACCCGACTGCTGACTAAATTCCCAAAAGAGCCATCGTTGTCGCGACAGACCAGTGACGCCTTCAAGATCATCCCCAAGTACGGATCGACGAAATGCCCTCCATGGGAGTACTTGTTCGGAACGTACAACGGAGCAGGCTGGTATGCGGCCCGCGCTGGCATGGCGGCTCTGAAGACATCCGGGTATCGAGAAGCCATGTAGAAAGCGCCTTGTCCTCCGTTTGAAATGCCAATCACGACTGCACCACTACCATCGTCACCCAACCGACGCCGAAGCGCCTCGAGAGCCGAGAACGAGTCACGCGCGCTGGGCCCAAGCCAATTGTGCCTCCACGCCGGACCCTCCACCGGGTATGACGATCCAGCTGTGCTCCTGTCTCGGTAGTCCTTTCGACCAAAATGGACTATTCAGTGACACGGCAGCGAGGATGGGTAGCGTGTGCCGCGCGGAGACGTTCAGCGGTGGGAGGAGTAAAGAGAGAAATGCGTGAGGCGCGAAGCACATTTGGCGCAGTGGAGGGTTACCTCAAGCGTCATGGCTCCCTCGCTTCTCTCCCTAGGCCTCTCCATTCTCGCCGCCTCTTTTGTTGGCGTCTTGGCCGAACTTTTCGAAAAAGGGCTACATCGGGGTGAGAATACCCATTCTCACAATCCTCTCATCAGTCCGTCGAGCTTACTCTGACCTATGCCAATTATCTCCACTTCTCGATGCTAGAACAACGGCAACTGGACCCCAAAGCTCGCCGCCACCGGATGCAAGGCCAGTCGTCGCGGCTCCGACAACAACGGCGTCCACGTCTTCTTCGCTGGTTCCGACAGCTGTACACACTTTGAGGACCAGACCGGAGATTTTCTATCAGCGTGTCTAGGACGAATCCTCAGCTGGACTAGGTCGATTTAACTGTGGAACCTAGGGAGCCTGGGCAAATCGGCTCCTGGGATTCTCTGTACAAAACACACCAGATTTTG